>PVIA01004920.1:0-60324 GCA_004024845.1 Tonatia bakeri
GCGCTCATGAACCCATTAGATGAAAACGCCTCAATTTAGATAACTGCAAATTGCTTTCTGAGTATAATTTCCTATTAGTTCATTAATCTCTCTATTCAGAACGCCAACGAGACAAGCTGATGATAATTCCAGAGGAAGTGGGTCTGAAACTGAAGCAGGAGCAAAGGGGATTAGATATTCAGAAGTATCCTGGCTTCCTGGGGGGGAGGGGTACCCCTAAATTAATTCATAAAGTTAGGAACTGTACTCACTTTTGTTTATTAAGGTCAGCCAAGCACAAGGCTGAGCCTTTGACCTTATCTTACCGATTTTAAAAAGTAATCTAGTGAGGTAATATGTCATGAATTGATGTTATCTACTAATTAGACACTGTATAAGGAATGTCTAATTATTTTCCTCTTTCTACAGTGGCGGCAACTGAGGCTCTGCAGCGGCTACGTGCCAGCCCGTGGCAGAGTCAGGGTCCACACGCAGGTGTGTGTGCCTGCCCTTCAGCCTGGGCCCTAGTCGTTCCGTCTCTGTTTGATCCCCACACAGATATTCACCGGTGGGTTCACCACGATGAACGAGGCTCTACAAGGGCTGCGGCAGCACGAGAGCCTGAAAAGCAAGCAGTGAAGACTGAGCTTACACACTGTAAGAAAGAAAAAAAACTCTCACACAAAATGAAGTTTGATTTTGTCCAACAGTTACGTTTACATAGAGTAGTTGTTCTCAAATGTGGTGCCCAGACCACCTGGGGACTTGTCAGAAATTCTAATTCTTGGGACCGCCCCCCACCCCCGAACTGCTGCATCAGAAACTCCGAGGCTGAGTCCAGACTCCACGTGATAACGGAGCCCCCAGGAGCGTCTAATGTAGCTCAGGTCTGAGACCCTTTATCCAGAGAAAAGAGGGGGAGCTCACAGGGGAGTCTGGGGGCCGATGGAGCAGTGCTTCTCAAACGCACAAGAATCACCAGGGGAGTCTTAGAATTCAGACTCCCGTGCGGCAGGTCTGGGGCGGGGCCCGGGACTCTGCATTTCTAACCAGTTCCCAGGTGAGGCTGCCGCTGCCGGTCCAGGGGCAGACACGGAGCAGCGAGGGTCTGGTCCGACCCTCGTCACCCGGGGGGTCTCTGGCAGCACCAGAACTAGGGTGGTTCTAGATTTCAGACAAAAACACAACTCCCTGCCTTCAGGGCAGGTTCAAGTCCAAGTCTCTGGGAAGCACTTTAGGAAAACAGGAAAGGACCTGCCCCACAAACTACTGTTTCCCCCCAGTCCCCACTCAGGTGTGAGACCTTCCCCGAGCACTTCCATGAAAACTGCAGCCCCTTCCCTGGCCCTTCCTATCCCCCTTTTCCACTTCGTTCTTCTGCTTTCAGGGGTGTCCAACCTGAGGCCCGTGGGCCACATGCGGCTCAGGATGGCTATGAATGCGGCCCAACACAAAACTGTCAATTTACTTACAATATTATCAGATATTTTTGTGATTACGTGATACAATGTACTTAAGGTGTGACCCAAGACAGCTCTTCTTCCAGCGTGACCCAGAGATGCCCAAAGTTTGGACAGCTCTGCTTAGGACTTAAGTATCATCTGAACAGATGACTTACTTGAATAATTTGCTTTATTGTCTGTGCCCGCCCTTCCATCCCCCCAGCTTGTAAATTCCATGAGGGCAGAGATCTTGTCTGTCTCATCCACTGTGGCTCCCCCCGTGCCCAGGACAGTGCCCGCTGCATAGTAGGTGCTCAATGAACATTGGGTGAGTGACAGAACAGATAGTCCCGCCCATTTTTTCAAAGCAGCAGCCTCCCCAGTCTTGGTGACGCCTCTCTGAAATTCCACCTGTCGCTGTCCTCTACGCATGCACTTCGGCTTCACCGAAATCTGTTTCTCTATAGCTGTGTCTTCCCCAATCTCCTTGACAATGGGGCCCGTGCGTCTCCTGTTTCTGTCCCCCACCCAAGCCTTCTATCTGCCCATCAGTGGACCCAAAATTTTTCAACCTTTGAAAACAAATAGAAATGACCATCTAGTCTCTCTGCTCTTCACACAAAAGCTGCAGGATCTTATTCACAGAAGACTAAGTTCCCATTTCAGCTGGTGAGCTTTGCAGTGCGTGCTCGCTGCTACAGCCTGGAGAAAGCTCTGATCCCCGTGGTGGTTACGTGTGTGTGACATCAGAGCTCCCGAAGCACACGGGAGCTCCGCAGCGGTGACAGGCTCCGCCTCCACCACTGCGGCAGTTTTCCTAAGGGCCGAGCAACTTGGTGTGGACAGCCCTGCCCAAACATGGCTGGGTTTGCATTCCGCTGCTTTCGCACCGGCGGCCACTTATTTTTGCACGAGGTGGAGGGAGGAGGAAAGTCCTGTGATAAAACATTGTCACCTGGGGGCAAGGACATTTCACTGACTGCTTCCAAAGGTGCTATGGCAGGTGCTCACATCACGCCCACTTTACAGATAAGGAAGCTGAGCTCCCAGATGACCAGCGTCTTGCTTAAGCACACACATAAGCAGTTCAGTGATGCAGCTGGGACTTGAACTCGGTTCTGGCTGTTTCCAAAGTCTGGACCCCTTGTAGCCAGCCCTCTCCACCAGATGCCCACACCTGCCCCAGCCCTTCCCCCAACCCTTGGCAGGGTCTGGGCATTTGCTCGTTACTTCTAGAACAGAGAGCAGAAGCAAAGGCCACCTCAGAGTTCTGTATCTAGTGCTGAAAATTAAACCGGCTTAGGAAGCATTCAGCCTTGCTGCCTCCTGGCTGTGTCCCTGTCACCTAATTACCTGACTTCAAAGCCTCCCCTCTGCAGGTGCGAGGCTGTGAAAGCTGCCATTTCCCCCACAGAACACAGTGTGACTATACTCGGATGAGACTGGCCAGGAGCAGCTGGCGTTCGGAGGAAATCAGACAGCCTGCCAGTTGAACCTGGAGGCCTGGCCCCATGCCTCTTGGCGTCAGAAAGCCCGGGGCTGCCATCCTGGGGGCTCACCTGGGAGCCTGGGTCTTTGGAGGACCAAGGTGGGGACACGGGCTTCCAAACATGAATGGCACTAGTGACTGCCCTGTGCATCCCCTGCCCCTCACATCCATGGAGCTGAAGCCTCCTCCTGCGCTGTAATGAATTAATCCCCCCCACAAGGGAAGGGAGCCCTCGGCCCCACCTTCATCACTCAGGTGAGGCCTTCTGGCTAGGAGCTAGAATGGGTCCTTGTCCCTGCGGCTAGCCCACCTCCCTCACAGGGCCAGGACGGGGGTAGACTTGAGTCCCAGCCTGGGCTGGACAAGGCTACAGGGGAAAGGTTTCCTGCCACCTTTTACGCTAAGTGGTTCCTATCAGCAAGCATATGTGTGCTCACTTGTAACTTTTAGATAGACTGGCACGTCCGTGGCCATGTTTCAGTAATTGGACCGGAGTAGGTATTTAAGACCCTTTATGGAAGGAGAGAGGGAGTGCCAGGCCGAAGGCACTCCGTCCTTTGACGGAGGACAGAACGCCGAGTCTGCCACCGGGCTGTGTTCCTTCGTGCTGATTCCTTGAATGCGCACTGCCATGTCTGGCAGGTCTGATGATTACTCCTCTCGTGTGGGTGAAAATACTAGGAACGGAAGTGTGAGGTGACTTGCCCAAGGTCACACCACTGGAAGGTAACTCCAGAACCCAAGTTGGGGACCCGAGCTTTTCTGCAGCCTCCCTCCCTTTCCCAGCCGGGACCTGGACTGCGTGTGTGGAAGTGGGGCAGGGGGCGGGGAGAATTCGAGACCAATGTGAAGCACAGAAAAGACAGGCATTAGGGGCCAGGGTTCAAGTTCTGACTGCCGCTTCCCGGCTGTGGGACCTCAGGCAGGCGACTCATCCTTGGCCAATACTCAGCTTTCACGTCCATAAAATGGGGAGGATCATAATACCCAATCAGGGGAGAAAAAATAAAGGAGGAAAAGGCTTCACAAAGAGTAACACAGGGACTGGCAAGCTACAGCCAAGAGGCCCAAGTCAGCCCTCAGAGTACTGATGTAAATGAGGTTTCATGGGAATAAATAAGAGTGCCACGCCCACTCAGGTACTGTCTCCAGCTGCTCTGAGCTACCTGGCAGAGCTAGGCAGTTGTAACAGAGACGCTACGGCCAGCAAAGCCTGGAATATTGACTGTCTGGACAGCTCAAGAAGTAGTCAGCCAACCCCTGGTCTGAGGCGCTATGGACGTGCAGGGCAGCACCATGCCTCGGCCGACAGCATCATGCATTTCCAGCGCCATCCATCAGCTCAGGGTCTCATCCAGATCCGCTCCCCCTGAGCCCTTCCCCAAGCACACGGGTTCCTTTAAGATCTGTTTCTGAAAAACAGAGCAAGCAACTCTCCCCAAAGTCAAGAAACTCAACTCCCATAAATTCACTCAGAGAACAGGAGTGCTCCTGCTGGCATCAGGCACAGTGAGAAAGGCTTCCAGGTATAGCCACTTACTTGCAATTTTTACACTTGAGGCCAAAAAGCATCCCTTTCCCACAGACTGTGCACGTCTGAGACATCCAGTACTTGGTGGAAAACCTGTGGAAAAGAGACAGGAAATGTTCAAGGGCAAGGTGATGGCAACTGACTCATCTCCAGAAGGATGAACCACTTAAAGGCTGAGCCCGCAGGCCCTGGATTCCAGTCTCGCTTCTTCCGAGACATGTGACTTAATCAATTTGAGGCTGAAACCACTGGACCCTCAGTGTTCTCACCTGTGAAGTGGGGATAGTAACGGTATTGACCTCATAGATTGCTGGGAGTTTTAAACAGGGTCATTCATGTCAGGGGTTTTACACAGCTCCTGGCACCTGGTAACGCTCCATGAATCAAGCTGGGACTATATTATTACCAAGTCATTCCTAATAGCCACTCATTTGTTCAACAAATATTGCCTGCTGTCCCACTATGTGCCAAGTTCAGTTCTGGGACAGAGCGATGGATGGAGCTAGAACTGTCCTTGGAGTTTCCAAAGCAAGGTGGGGCCTCCCAGAAGGGAAAGCCATTTCCCATCACGGCTAGTTGTCACCTGGGAAGCTTCAAGAAGGGGCCACCCCCCCACCCATAAGCTGAAACTACAAACTCTAGTAGCAGAACCCCCTAAAATGAAAGCCTTTTCAGAGCATCAGCTCACCACCGACCACCACCACTTGCTGCAACCAAGGCAACTTGGAGGCCTCTGATGTATGATACACAGTTGCCGGGTGGGTGGTGGGGGGCTACTTTCTTCTCCGAGAGATACTAGGCAACTGAGCCAGACACTTGGTCCGTCCAGAGGTGGAGCTGAGCCAGGGGTGGAGCTAAAGCAGAGGGTGGAGCTAAAATGGGTGGAGCTGAGTCAGGGGTGGAGCTAAAGCAGGGGGTGGAGCTAAAACAGGGGCTGGGCTGAGCCAGAAACCAGGAGAGGAGCTGAGCCAGGGGGCAGAGCTAGGAAAGAAACAAGAAACAGGCCGGCCTTTGATGCCTTCTGCCTTCCTCTCTGCCTCTCACTGCTGGACCACTGATGTGTCTGTCACACATTTCTCACTACTTCCTGCACCACTTTCTCGTTTGAGACTTAATAACTGGCCTGTCAACACATTTCTTTCAAGAACTGTTGATGAGACGCCTTTCCGGGACAGCATGCTCGTTGCTGCCTCACCCAGGCTACGCGGCCCCCCACAGGCCTAATCTCTGCAAAACCTCGTGGTCTGTGAACTGTCGAACCCTCCAGCAGCCTGGGAGCTCCCCGCGGGCGCAGACCTTCCGTCTCACTCTGTGCTGCAGCTGTGGCACAGAAACCCTCTACAAAGCCGAGTGGGGGAACCCACGAACGGGTAAATCAGTCCCTCAGCCCGGTGCCGGAGGCCTTGGTGCAAAGGAAACTCTCGGCAGCAGTGTCCGAAGAACACAAATGCCGAGGCCAAGCAGATCCATTACTTAGCCACCCGAGGCCTCTATTTGCCTACCTGTCAAATGGACAGGAGCACAACCGCCCAGCCTTCCCCCACCGCAGGGTCAGAGTCCCAGCCCTCACTGTGCAGGGACACAGGCCCCAGGGCACGCAGGAATCCGCCTACCTGTGCTTGATGGAGTTGCCAAGGTCTCTGCGAGGGATCTGCGGGGACCAGCGCGGCACTGACAGCGTGTCTGTGGGGACAGAGGAGGGGAAGAGAGCCTGTTACACGGAGGGCCAGAGGCTGGCGTGGGCTCCGGCTAAACCCCGGGAGGAAGAGGAGGCCTGTGGGCCTCAGGGAGGATGATGGCCACATCACTCGTTCACCCAAAGCCAAGCGGAGCCCTGGTTTCGCCTGTGTTCTCTCAACCCGCACGAGGCCCCTGCACAGGGCAGCCAGAGAGAGCCTCGGAGGAAGCCGGCTGTGCGGAGAAGATGAAGTATCACTTCCACGTACAGAGTGCTTAGTGGGTGCCAGGCGTTGCCACGGGACTCACAGGCCTCAGCTCAGCACGTCGTCGGAACAATCCCAGGGACAGGGGCTGTCAGCACCCCCACACTGAAGGCGAGGACACTGAGGCTTGGAGAGAGGAAGTCCTGTGCTCAAGGCCGGACACCTTGGAGGCCACACAGCAGCTGTGCCTCCAGGCCTGAGGGACTGGGCAGCATGTGGCCTGGGAGGCCGAGGTCTCGTGTGGTGGGTCACAGATGCCGGCCACGCAAGTGCCACCTTCCTCATTTTGGTCACACTGCTATACAACCCATAAGATGATCTGTGTACTGTTTTCAGTTGACTCTTTCTGTTTGTTTAAATACATTTTAAGAGTAAACTCCACACAGAAAACTAATACAATGGTATACATTGTATGTAACCATTTAAAATATGTTCAACCATGTGCCACCTAAACTCATGCTAGAATAAAGGAATGGACTCATGAACAGGTGGGTGGATGGATGGATGGATCAGTGGATTGGTGGGTGGAAGGGTGGGGGTGGGGTGGGTGGATAGCTGGGTGGATGGATGGATGGATGGACGGGAATGAAGAAGACACGTTACATCACAAAGACTTCAGGCTGGATTCCTGTCCCCATCTGGTCTTTTCTTTTGTGCCTCAGGCTAAATGCCAGTGGCTTCCACCATCACTCTACCACGGACTGAGGGCTGGGACTTTTTCCACAGACCCTGAGCATCAGCTCCCCCCTTCCCCCCACTACCCGGCTCCTCACAGACCGCGGAGGCCCTGAGGGGTGCGAAACGACAGCAGGAATGAACTGGTGCTGCCTGTGAAGTCTCCGCCAGCCCGGGAGAGAAGAGGCCAGGAGCTGACCCACATGCCAGCCCTCATTTCTCAGGCCAGATGGATGGAGCCGGCGCCCTGCTCTCTGAGCTGCAAACGCACGCCTCATTGTTCACAGCGACTGTTATGGAGTGGTGTGTGCACTGGGGAGCCCAGCCGGTCTGAGCCAATCAGGGGGCATTTAACCTCCAGCCCCTTCACACTCTCTCTCGTGTCTAATGGCACTGGCAGTGGCCATCTGAAAGCTGTTTCCAGGGACCCCAATTCTGCCCCTGTAAAGCTGGGACCCTTTCTGGGAGAGCTAGCGATCTTCCAAGCCCCCAAAGACACAGCCAATCCAAGGGGGCGGGGGCGGGGCAGCATGGTATGTTGCTGGGAATCATTGCCCCGTGGAATTTCCTCTAGTGTAACTAACAACTAAATGTCATCCATTTTACCACTTGTTTCAGTTTCTGAGGGAAACAAAAGAAGAAAGAAAACATATTTTTTAGAGAGAAAGCCCGCTTTCTTTCCATTCCTGTCTCGTTTTGGGACAGAAGTCAGACTTGAGAGGAAGGAATCTACCCGCTACCTCCTTCGAAGCCCTCTCCGGCACCCGGCACCCGGCACCCGGCGGAGGAAGGCGGGCCAGCTGTGCTGGAGAGGAAGGGTCCGCTCGGGCACACAGCCCCTCCTGGGGGTGCGAATGGGGGTTCGTCCTAGGAAGGGCTGCCTAGAAAGGTGTGTTGAGGGGGGTTCTGAGGCTCGGTGGGAAGGAGCGCAGAGCTCGATTAGTGAAGTCTGCCAAGGTGAAGAGTGAGGTGGTACCTGCAAGTCTGCACACGTTTGTCTCTCCTGCGAGGACAGAGGCCACATCTCCCTTCCCCTCTGCCTCACGGCCTCAGAGCATACTGCCGGGGGCAGAGCGGGTACTTCATACACGTTTGCTGAACCCAAGAGTACGACAATAAAAACACAGAGTTCATCGATCACGCAATGTGTCAGGCATTGTGCTGTGAGGTTTACACCCGAAAGCTCTGCCTCCAGGCACTCAGGATTCTCGCTGTGCCAAGGAAGACACAGGAGCTCAGAGAGGTGCGGTGGCTTGCTGAAGGTCACACAGCCAGGCACCAGCAGAACCGCAAGCTGTAACTCTGCGATTGTCCCTGAGTCCTCCAAAAGCCCCTACCCCAGTGTTCTCAACCAGGGGCGCTTTGGGCCTCCAGGGGACACCTGGCAACGAATGGAGGTATGTCTGGGTGTCACACTAGGGCGGGGGCACTGCTGGTATGTAACGGGGAGAGGCCAGGGATGCTGCTCAACAGCCTGCAACACGCGGGACAGCCCACGGCCAAGAATTAACCAGCCCCGAAGTCCACAGCGCCGAGGACGAGAGTCCCAGACCCAGATGGCTTTTCCTTCTCCAGGAACCTCTCTACCCCCGCCGCCACAAAATGACCGAGGTGGCACTCCAAAGCTCGCTTCGGCAGGGAGCAAATCCTCCTGCATGTGGGCACATCTCACTGTGCGATTCACACCCTAATTATGCTGTTATTCTCAATTACGGCACCGTCTTGAAAAAGTAGAAGTAATTAAGTTTAGTCGTCTGGTTTCATTTCCCCAATATCCAGCTGAAGGGGTGCATTCTGTCAATCACAGTAAGTGGCTGTAGCATCGTTAGTCTCAAGTTACAATAACCCCACACGGCTTCTACAGGGCTGTGCAGAGCTGAACTCGGAGGTCCTCTCCACTTCCTTTGTTGGACTTCATTAAACCTGCCACTGTGAGCCTTAAAGCGAAGGAAAACTGTTTGAAGGGGAGGGAGGGGACATCTATGAAAATCCAGGCCTTATCATAACAGAGAAGGCAAACAGCATTTACGGCAATTAAACTGATACAGAAACTTCTGCTTAACCATCAAAGTGCCTATTAAGATGTCTCCCTGGCCGAACAAAAGATTCTTTTCTGCTCTAATTTTCTGATAACGAGTCAAGCAGACACAGAGGCAGAATGGGTGCCTGCGGTCCCAGGGGAGAGAATAACAGACGTTTCTTCGTAGACATTTTCATTTCCGGTGCTGGAGGGAAAGAGGGGTCTTCTCCCTCTCAACAGTGCCTCCGCACGGAAGGCGATAAACCAGGAGCCCTGGTCTTTGAAACGGCCTTGGGAGCCAGATGGACAAACGAAAGCCCTACAGGAGAAACTGACATTAGTAAAGCGTTCGCGTTACATAGAGCTTTCAGATGAAAAATCCAGGCTCTGACCTGGTGAGGTCCAACTCCGGCGAGAGAGGAGCCAGGTGTGGGAAAAACACGTAACACAGAGACACGAGGTAAAAACAGGTGATGATAGGCGAAGGAAGGGGGTGGGGAAGAACAGGAGGAAAAAGAAGTAAGAATAAGAATTGGAAGAAAATAAGAAATCAGAACGAGCAGATATGCTTTTTGTGGAGCGTCGTCACGAACCAGACAGTACAGCCGTATAAACCCTTCATATCTGCCCTCTCATCTAATCCGTTTATTATCTCGTCCAAGGAGGCGATCACCTTGTCACCTCCCTGCACGCAGTTATCATCTGCCCCGGCACCACCCAGGATGTCAGGGAGTTACGCTATTTGCCCAAGGTCACGCTGCAAGCAAAGGCCAGGCCTGGGGTTTTTAATCCAGGTCACAGAGCGGGGGCTCAATAAACGACAGCCCACTTCACCCCCACTCGCAGACGGAAACACTGAGGCTTTGCCTCTAGCTAGTAAGTGACCGAGTGGGGATCTGAGCCACAGACGGGAACACACTGCCTGCTTCCGGTTCAGACTGCCCTCCAGCTCCGCGCTCCCCACCTGTGTCTCAGGCAAAGCAGAGGAGATGAGGGCAGGCCCTGTCTAGCTCCGGAAGGGCCACCGAGGCCTGGAAGGTGATGCGACAGCAGGCTGTGCATTCCTTCTGTGACGCAAGCAGTTATGGAATAAATCCTTCGTTGAGCAGAAAAATGCCTTCTGCCCCCAAATGTCCACAGACCTGTAAGCGTGGAACCTAACAGACAAAAGTAGGTCTTGCAGATGCGATTCAAGATCCTGAGATGGGGCGACTGCCCTGGGTTGCCCAGGCAGGCGCAGTGCAGTAAGTGGCATAGAGAAGCAGGCGGGTCAGAGGGAGAGAAGGAGGTGGGGGGAGGGTGGGTTTTGAGGAGGGAAGGGGGCCGAGGGCCCAGAAATGCACAGCCTTCAGAACCGAGAAAAGGCAAGGAGTCAGACTCTTCCCCTAGAGCTTCGGGAAGGAACCAGCTCCACCGCACCGAGACCGTGACTTTGGACTTCTGGCCTCCGGACTGTACGATGGTCAACTTGTGTTGTGTTCAGACACTGAGTTTTGGTAATTATTTTTTACAGCAGCCATAGGAAACAGACACAGTACCTGTTTTGTGCCTGGTAGGGTTTTAGGAACTGGGGGAATGGCAAATAGGATAATCAAGTTATACTTAGATAATCAAGAGTTTAGAGCATGTGGGAGGAGTAAGAAAGTGACATAGTCCATGAAGGAAATAAAACAGTAGGGACTTTGAGGTTTCAGTCAAAGGGAACCTTAAAGTACATTAGAACAGAGGCAGGATGCAAGGATGCTGGGCGGTGGAGGGCAAGGAGGAAGGGGGAGGGCAGAGGTTGGTCTCACAACTCTAAGAGCTCCCTCTGGTGGCCACGGGGGGAATCGCCTGCCAGGCTGTGACGAAAACAGGAGGAGCGCCTCCTACTCCCCACCCCCATTGAGATCTAAAGCATCAGCCCAGGACCTCACGAGGCCATTGTCCCTCCTGAGCTGTCCTGATCCCGCCTGCTGCCCCTGGATAAAACAAATCCACACCCTAGAGTAATCAGTCCACTGCCTGGCACACATGCCAATTGGGAATATATCTCTTAGAGCCATTTCTTTTTCACTTAGTTTAACGAGCCCAGGAGACTGCATTCCTGGCTTGCTGATAAGGAAGCTGGGGATAACTTAAAGTCCATCACTAGTACTTGGTGGACTTCGGAGTTGAATCCAGCATTCCATAAAGCTAATGCCTTGCTACCCACCCCCTGCCCCATACAACACGACCTTCCCAAAGTATATCTCCTTCTGAAACCAGTGCAAAATTTATTGTTTAAAACACGCAGTCCTGGAGTTGGAAAGGACCACAAGAAACCGTCGACTGAAGCCTCTGAGTCTCCTCCGGGAGAGAAGAGCTACCCCAACCTTCAGCCCCCGGAGCTGAGGGCCTGTCACCCCGTTCGTAACAGCAGCTAACATTCAGTGAGCACCTGCGGACTGGCAGGACTCAGACGAAGGGCTTTAGACGAATGATTTAATTCAATCTCCGTAACCTCATTTTAGGCGGCAGAGCTGGGGAGTCTGAGGGCGGACGGTCAAAGCGCAGAGCTCGGCCTCGGAAACGCCGTGGAGGGAAAGGAAGTTCCTCGTTGCCCTTAGCTTCCGGCTCAGACGGGGTGAGCACTTAGTAACGACGCTGCACCCCACTCAACGCGCAGATTCTTTGGGGCCCAAGGATACCTGAAACTAATAAAAATTTGGATCCTTAAATGTTTCTTTTGGGGCCACAGGCCAGTCACCAGCTAAAATCCCACTGATTTCTCCACAGTGCCAGCTGACCCTAGGCAAAGGCTGTCTGTGATATGACTACATGTCTGGGAATCACCCTATTTGCTTAATATCCGATTCCAACAGATCGGACCTAAAGATGTGTTTTAATTATATGTTGCCTCTAAAGGTTGTATTAGCTCCATGATTCTTCAAGGCCAAATGGAGTTTCTTTGCAAACATGGTCATAATTGTCTCCCCGAGACGACGGCAACCCACTTCCCAAGATCCCATGGGGGTGTCTGGGGACCAACGGGCCCTGGTGAGTGTGTAGACTGGAGAGGGGGACCCCAGATGCCACAACAGGAATAAGACTAGCTAAGGGGGCTGCTCACTCTTGAGGGAAGAGACCAGTCACGGGAGCATCTAGGGACGCCTGGTACTGAGGCAGGGCCAAGGGCAGTGGTAAAGCTACCTGCCGGGAACTGGGAATACCACAGGGGCGGTCAAACCCATCTGCGTGGATGGGGGGTTTAAACCGGAGACAAGGCCATGGGCGTGGCCCTCCTGTGGGGTCAGAGCAGATGCTCCTTTCTGGACAGGGAGGGCCTCCGGACCACCCAGCTGCCCGGCAGCGGGTGGGGGAGACGGCGCGGGAGTCTGGACGAGCACACCTGTGCTCACACATCAGCTCTGCCAGTCACCAGCTAGGACACCTCGGACACCTCCACCTCGCTGAGTCTCAGCAGTGTCTCCTACGAAGAGGGGGTCGTAATTGCTCCCTCCTAAAATAGGAGGGTAAAGTGGGGTAACATCACTGGAACAGGCCCCGCTGAGCGCCTCACATATTATCTTTATTGTTGTTTTTGCCATTGTCCTCATCACTCTGCTTCCAGAACGAACACGCCAGTAAGAACATGACAGAGCTCTCCGTGGACTGTGATGTACAGCGAGGGCTGGCAGACTGTGACCCTCAGGCCAGCTCCAGCCTGTCACCTGCCTTCGTAAATGAACTTTGACTGGCACACAGCCACACCCACTCGGTGACATACTGTCTGGGACTGCTTCTGCACTGGGACAGCGGCGTTGAGTAACTGTGACAGAGAAAACAGGGCCCACGATGCCAAATCAATGATTACCTGGCCCTTTAGAGAGAAAGTGTGTCCACCCCTGGTGTGGAGCCGTGTGACTCGTTTTCTGAGCTGGTTAGCAGAGCTTTGTTTTGTTTTTTATTCCCCCACCCCCCAGCTTTACTCAGGTGCACTTGGCAAACAAAATTGTAAGATATTTAAAGTGTACGACGTGATGATTTGATATGCATTTACACTATGAAAGCTTTTTACTCTGGAGCCAGAAGACCTGGAAGTTCTGTCACTTCTGTGGTGGCAACACAGCCTGTGTTCTCCGAGCCACAGTGGGCAGGGCTGCCCGGGGTCAGCCCTCTGCTCTCAGAATCCTAGCGACCTGTGGGGGTGTCGCTTCGGTCTCCATTGTGCAGAGGAGAGGGACTGGGCACAGGAGGGCCTGCCGGCGGCCCAGGCCCAATTCCAGCCTGGGCCAGTCTCGCCACCCCCCCACCCCCGCACCCAGGGCTCTTTCCAGCCCTCCACATCTCCTGTGGTGTTGCTGTCTCCATGCCACCGCTGAACTCATGTCCGATTACCAGGGCAGAGGGAAAGGGAAATCGACTCCCTCTTCTCCCTGCGCCTGCCGGGGCTCATGAACTCGATTAACCACTCGTCACTTTACTGAAGCAGAGAGAAGACCCCGAAGATGTGCACCTTAACAGTGGGAGGGGTGCAGGTGCTGGCCATGGCCGAGGGGACACGCAGAGAAAGCACCCTCCTGGCAGTGTCTCCAGGTGGAAGCCTCCCTGGGGGAGAAGGCAGGCGAGCAGTGAAGGCACTGGGCACACGGCCACACGACACGCAGTGGGCTGACGTCAGGGTGGGAGGTAGGCAAGGTCAGCGGGTGTCGGGGGAAGACATGACGGAGTCGCCATTGACATTCTCCTCGGTCGCCCACCCCTCCCGGCCCCAGGCCGGGCTGAACACGTCCTTAAATGGTGAAACCAAGCCGGAAGCACCTTCGAGATCTAGTGGGGGAACTACAACCTATTTATTTTCATGCCCCTCCCCCCACATCGTCCTCCCCCCTTTTACCAGACCATCGCCCCCTCGCGGCTGAGTCCTGGGAGGAACTGCTGAGGTGGGGTCCCTGGATCCCTCGTCAGTCAACTGTGTGCACTGGGGTCACATCACGTCCGGAGTCATCACCTGAGATTTATCTGAGCCCCCTCAGATGACCTCAATTAAATCCCACTGCCAGTAAAGAAAGAGAAGATAACCGAGGCATTTAATTACATTTCATAATGTGCGCACTGCTGAGTGTAGTAAAGTGTATCAGGGATTCTTAACCTCGTAACCAAACAATGGGGGCCCCTGGCACCACTCGGGCAATTATCTTCCACGCGGGGATGATAGAAGGAGAATCCAGTGTGTGAACAGCAGGTCGGATGTGACTGCATGAGGGGGCGGGGGCATGACAGGAATAGTAAAACAATGGGCCTCTAATTCTGTGAGACGCACCCCCACCGACTGGGGGGGTGGCATTATGTATCACCCTTGATTCCACCGGTGAGACATATCAGAAAACCTTCCCTCTCCCTGTAGCCCTGCCTCTACTCCTACCCCTAACCCTACCTCAAATCTACCCCCTCGAACTTCTGCTCAATCCAATTTTACTGCTAAGATCTGGAAGGAGGGGAGGGGATCATCTTGAAAGTGTCAACATGAGTTTATGTAGTAAGATAATAAAATTAAAACCAAGGAAAGAAATAAAATCTTAAGATCTAGAAAACCCAGAAGCAGCTTGTTAAGGTAATGGACCCACCTTGGTTGGGTTGGGACGTGCTCAGGAACTACATCATATACCCCAGGCGCTTCTGGAGTGAGGAGAGGAGGCGGTGGGTCACTCAGATAGGGTCTTGGGGGAGGGCTTGGTGCGTCCAAGATCATTGTCTCAAGGACTCCATCAGAGCATCCTGTCTACAGGGACGAAGAACGGTCCAATGGGAAGGAAGAGCATGACCCCAGGCCAAAGAGGGAGAAAGGCCTCTGGACCTGAGAAAGCAGCAGGACAGTGTAAGGGCCAGTCCTGAGCTTAAAACCACCACCGGCCCCATTGCTGTGCCTGGCCCTGGCCCAGCCTGCCAGGAGGCAATGCCTGCCCCACATCTGCTGTTTCGCACCTCCTCCTTTCAGTGAAGCTGTTCTGTCTGTCTAGAATCTTCTCCTGTACCCCTCACCCTACTTCTCTAAGCCTGACGCATGACAACTCTTCTTCCAAGATCCAGCTCAGGCCTGGCTCCTCCAGGAAGCCCTCCCTGAATGGCACCCCCGCTGTGCCCCTCCCCCCAGCATCCTCCAGCCACATGCCTCGCTATATGAAGGGTCTCTTCTTACACATGTGTTCCTCCCACCACCCTTGACTCTGAGCTCCTGGGGGACAGATGCTGCCATCTACTCATCTGTAATGCGCCATGTCTCAGGCAGAGCTGGGCTCAGAGCTGACAGGTCAGGGATTTTTCTCGCTGACTGCAGCAAAATAAGCTAGCAGCCCAAGGCTCTGAATGGAGGCTTCGCTTCTCCACGCCTACTGGGGCCTGGGCTGCTCAGGGGTCCCAGGAGGCCAGGAGCTCCACTCTGCCCTGACTCACACCTCCAGCCCCAGTGCCCAGGGTGGACCTCAGCTGGGCCAGCTGACACTAAATGAAGCCCCTCTGTTTGAGGGCGGTGCCCACCACTTCCTGTCCCATAGTTACTACCTCCTGCCCCACCTGGAACGTGCTCAGGTCCTCCTGACTCTCGTCTGTGCTGCGTCCCACCTGCGGGTAGACTGGCAGCTTACGTCACTCTCCACATCCGGTCCTCTCAGCTGCTCTGTCAGCGGGGTCTGGTATCAACCCATTTTACAGGTAGAGAGACTGAGGCTCGAAGAGCTTACCACAGAGGAGCAGAATGGGGGTTAGAGTGAGAAAGACCAAGGTTTCTGTCCTGATGTTGCCCCTAACTGGACAAGTCATGTAACATCTCTGAGCCGCTGCAGAGGCATGATGGTAACAGCCACGGGCCCTGCCCATGCCAGGGCTCCCAGGCTCGTCAGCACACCGGGAGCGTCTGATGCCTGTGCCCCTCGCACGCTGTGATTTCATGCAGGGGTCAGCACACTACGGCCCGTGGACCAAATCAGGCCCACAGCCTGTTTTTGTAAATAAAGTTTTACTGTCACGCAGCCATGCCCATTGTCTGCACTGCTCTGCACTGTCAGGGCAGAGCTGAGCAGCCACCAGAGAGACCACGTGGCCCGCAAAGAGCAAAATATTTACTCCCGGACCTTTAATAAAAAGTTTGCTGGCCCTTGATGAGACTGTGCTACCGTATGGCCTGGCTTTGGAAATTTTAGAAGGTTTCCAGGTCATACTAATATGCAGACAAGCTCAGGGTCTGCTGCCGTGCGTGAGTGCTTGACCTGCATAAACTCATTTGTAACAACGCTGACTATCTCACTCCCTATGTCTTCGGCCACTAGCACAGTTATGGGGCACACTGGCACCTCCACAAATACTGAGTGAGTGAGTGAGTGAGTGAGTGAATGAATGAATGAATAAAAGATAAATCACCCCGGCAGGCTAATGTCACCATTTTGCAAATGGGAAAACTGAGACTCAGAGATCAGCTCAGGAAAACATCCTTCTGGGATTTGAACCTAGATCTCCCTGACGGGGAAGCCCCCTTTGTGAGCAGAGCAGTCTCTGTTCTGACATTCAGGAAGACAGACCCCCAGCCGAGTTGGCAAGGGGGTCTTCCTGTGTCTCCTCTGTGGCAGAGGAGCCCCCAAGCACCGGGAGGGCAGCTTGGAGACCGGCCACACAGAGCCCATCTTAGACCCCAGAGATACAGGGCCCGTCTCCCTGACCAGCAGGAAAATGCTAAAAGGAAGGGGCTGGCTCACGGCACCCTGGCTCAGGCTCACGCGAGGACAAAACAAGAGCTGACAGACGGAGGCCCCTCGCTGCCGTCGCTGTCACTGCAAATGTCCCGGTGAAGGGAGGACAGCAGCCAGCCCTGCACCCCATCGATTTCCGCTGCAAATGGTCTCACGCTGAAACAGACCAGAAGAGACACAGCGTCAGTGACAGGCGCTGGGTGAGGGATATGCAGGCCACAGGCTGAGGTCTGCAAGCTGGGCTGCACATCAGGGCCCAGGGACGGATGACAGGAGGTGTTCCTGGGCTGTGTGGTCTGCAATCAAGGCAACCCAGGGGCCCGAGCCTCCCCCGTGGCCTGAGAAGTGGGAGTTGACACATGAAGCAAGAGCCTGGCGCCCGGCGGGTGTGCACGGAAAGACGGCTCTCCCCTCGAGTAAGGCAGCTGCTCGGCCGTAGCTTTCCTCAGCGCCTCCGCCCCTGGCCTGGGAAGACAAACCCTGGGGAGAAGGCCCTTTGGGAAACCAGTCTCAGGAGAAGCAGCGGTGAGTTATGGGGAGGACCGGGCTGTCTAGGTCCCTCCGGCCATTTGTTCCCCCCGTCGCCGTGTTCTCAGGGCACATCCACAGCCCTCGCTTGCCCCGTGTGATGGATGGGTCTTAAGTTCCTCGCACACCACATCATCAATTACGTTCATATTTATTGCCTTGAACTGAGTTTATAGATCTTAAATCAGAGCTGCTCCGAGCTGCCTGAGCTGAAATTCCCTCCTGAATGGAAATGTGGCGTTTTTTTAATTATGCAGCCGCCCTCTAGTTAATGTTTGGTGGAAGTTAATTGTCCACAGAACAAAGGGCTGCTGAGAAGTCCCCCACACAGAGTCTGTCCATGGAAGTGACCGCCTGAGTGGGCTTGGAGGGGACGGCCCGGCAAGTTTGCGGCGAGGGAGCCCGGTTCAGCTTCAGCAAACCCCCGACACCAGGCCTCCTCAAGCCTGAACTTCAGGAAGTGGATCTCCTCCCTCGCTCAGTTCCCTAAGGCTCCAAGTGCCATCCAGAGAGGTGTCCCACTGCCAGAGACAGCCTTGTGACGGACTGTATGCCAAGGTCAAAATGGGGGTGTCTTTATTCCAAAGCATCCATCCCTCAGTGGGGCTGTGGTGACGAAATGTGAGAGGCCCTGGTCCTGGGGGGGCAGCGCCCCTGACCTCCACCCACTGGACGCCAGCAGTGCCCTGCTCCCTGGCCCATGACAAACAATCATGTCTCCAAACATTGCCACGTGTTCCCCAGGGAGCAGGGCAACACGGTCCCTGGTTGGGTATGAGCACCCTAGGTCAAAGACACCCAACATGCACAAAAAGACGGGCTCACCGAACGCCACCCCCTGGGGCTCATGACCACCCACGGTCCCAACCATTTATCAAGGGCTGAGCGTGGGCGTTAGGACAGATTGCCAAAACCCATAACTTCTGCCGGCGTCATGAGGTCAAATGGCCTCAGGTTCTGCAGCCCAGTGGCTCCACTGTCTTCTCAAAGTTTCCCCAAGTTCTCAGAGAAGCCACCCCCCTCCACCCCGTGCAGTGACTCAGCCCAGTCACCAAGGACAGAATGGCTAACCCTGGCTAATCACTGAGGAATGAGTCTGAGACAGCCTCAGCCAGTGTTCAAAGACGGTCTGATTGCCAACATCAAAGAGGAAACATAAATTCACGAAGCAGCCCTCAGTTCCCAATTCTCAAGCTCAGCAAACCGAATCCAAAGGTGCAATCTTCTGAGGGTTTTCAAAAAGCCAGGTGACTGATAGGTGGGGAAAGGAAGAGGAGCTAAACCCCCGGCCTGATGGATGGGTGTGCATGCAATCACGCCCGTCTTCACAGCCCCTCGGCTCTGCCACCTGCCCCCTTTGTCTCTGGAGTCTGGCTCTGAACGCTCCCCTGGGCCACACCCTCCGTCTCCTCTACCTGGTGCTCCCGTTCTTGCAGAAAGGAACATGGCCTAATGATGGATCTGTTCAACGCCATCATTCTTGCTTATGCGCAAAACAAAGGCAGGATTGATGAGCTGCCAGAAGCGCATTCACCAGCCCGATCCACTGATCCACGCCTTTCACCTTGGGGCAGGCGGCGCGGCCTCCGGGCGTTTGTCGACAGCTCCGCATCTGTCAATAGGACCTTGATTCTCTAGAGACTGAAAGGGGTTTTCAGGGGTGAAGGCGGAGAGCCAGCTCAGGGTTTTTGGAGCCCCAGTCAAAGCCTCCAGGTGACTCTTTCTGCATCTGCTGGCTTCTTTTCATGCTAAAATATTCCCCTCCAGTCGGTGCAGGCTGCAGAAGGTCTGCCGGCCCGGGAGGGATAAATGGCGGTGTTAAAGACAAGGGGGCTGCGGGGAGAGGGGGGTTGGGGGGGCTCCTTTGGGCTGGGCACAGCGAGGCCCGGTTTCCTGAGTTCACACAGCAGCTTTGCCTCTGGCTGAGTGTTTGACCCTCTCGGAGACCTGCAATGTGAGAAGTTAAACAGCAACCCTGCAAGGGGGACGTCAGATTCGATGAGGCTCTCGGGTCACACTGCCGAGTGGAGTTGGCGCCCGGCTTCGGCCACCTGTCAGCTGTAAAACGCTGGGCTAGTTCGTGCTTAATCTCTTTGTGCCTCACCGGTTCCTCAGAAGATTAACCAAGCACTTAGAACAGCGTCTAACACTTAGAAGGTGCTTAATTAATATTTAATTTAATATTTAACTAATGTCCCTCTCTGCTGACTTCCACTCGGCCTCAGAGTGTGTCCAACAAGGCGGCAACGGCGTGTGCTCACCCCTTCCACCGCGTGACTCCTGGGAACTGCGCTCCTGTGAACGCCCGTGCACAGGAGTTCGCGGCCCTGTCTTCAGTTCTCTGGGCAGCACACGGAGGCGCGCAGCTGCTGGGGCGGTGCGGTCACGGAGGCGCGCAGCTGCTGGGGCGGTGCGGTCACGGAGGCGCGCAGCTGCTGGGGCGGTGCGGTCACGGAGGCGCACAGCTGGTCAGCAGCAGGGACGGCTCCGAGCTCGGGCTGGGCAGCCTCAGCGCACCCCGAATGACAGGGTCTGCACCATCCTCCCGGGACTTGTGTCCCCTCCCGGCTGAGCACGCTGGCCTCAGCTCGCCTTTCCGAGCCTCCCTTCTCTCCCTCGTTGGGGCCGTCTGCACAGGGGACTTGGGCGAAGCTCAGAGCTGCCTGGGTTCACACATCCGTAGACTTCCAGGGAGAGGAGCAGGGAGCAGGCTTGATGGGCAGGGGGTGACAGTGTCAGGTGTTTGGCTGGCAGGAGATTAACACGGGGCCCTGCAGATCTGGGGCCAACAGACAGGCACGACAGGAGGGGACAGGGTCTCTAACACCACTGGTGCCCTTCTGGAGAGAACTGGGCAGAGTCTGGGCACAGTGGCCCCCACACAGGGGACTGGGCTGTCCCCGACGCTGCCACAGAGTGTGAGTGACAGCTCCTCGGCATGGATACCTGGCCCCCGGGGAATGAGTGACATCCAGACCAGCTCCACTCAGCAAGGGGGGCACCCACTCGATGTTTCCTAAATGCTCAGGGAGGCGGGGAGGCAGTGGAGGGACCAAATCAGGGCCTGAATCCCCGGCCCGTGGCTTGCCAACAGGAAACATTCTTTAGCCTTTCTGAGCCTCGGTTTCTTCATCTGCACATAGAATGAAGCTGGAAACAGTGCCTGCTTCCTGGGCATGTGAAATGACAAATCGCCTATCGGGTGCCTAATGACGTCTAACACTTGCCTGCCTTTTATTAAAAGCTCGCCCGACCCCGTGTTCCTCGGAGACAGGGCTGCGTCTTCCGCAGCACCGGGAGCATGGTCAGGCTTATAGTAGCTGCTCCATGAAGAGAAACATATCTGCCAAATGAGGGAATGAGCAAATAAATGAACAAAACCTCCGAGCATTTGATCGTCGCCTCCTGACTCAGACTTGCAAGACGCCAGTGTTACTTTTGAAACAAGAGGAGCGCCGCTCAGAGAACAGAGAGGACTGCCGGAGCACACAGCGCCTGCCGCTGCGGCCTGACCCCCGCGCCCTGGGAGACCGAGCTGGAGCAGCCGCTCCCCGAGCACAGGAGGGACAGGGCCAGGGGCCTGAGGGTCTCATGGGGGCCCGTGAACACATTTTCACATTGATTTCCTTTTAAACTGGAAGAAAAAGTGAATGCATGAATAATGAATAGATAGTAAGGAATCCAACATGGATTATTACAGTTGTCTTCGTGACAATGTAGTCACAAAATAGAATCATTTATTTATTTATATATATTTTTAATCTTCATTCAGAGATGTGTTTATTGATTTTAGAGAGACGGGAAGGCAGAGAGAGAGAGAAACACTGATGTGAGAGAGAAACTCCATCAGCTGTTGCCCATCCGCACCCCTACCGGGGATCAAACCTACAACCTAGGGGTTGGTTTGGCGCTCCAACCAGCTCGGCCACCCAGCCAGGGCAAATTTTTACTTGTTAACAGAGGAAGGGGCTCGTGAAGGCAGGGCCACAGCCCTCCGTGGGGACACGCCCGGGGGAAGCAGCACTGAGCCACGAGCGGAGACTAATGGACGACGGGACTGAGCAGGAGATGAATATGGTTCGGGGTAACGGCTCCAACTACAGACGAATGGGGAGCCCTCGGAGGCCACCCGCAGCCAGGGAGCCTCCTCCCTCCCTCTGTCAACAGGAGCCACGCCTCTCCTGACCTTCTCCCACGAGCTGCATTTCCCCATTACTCCCTCCATCCCTCCCTCGCCTTTACCTCCCCTTGACGCCCTGGTCCCAACCTCAGACAGACACGTCCAGCGTCCAGCCTCGAGGAAAAGGCCTGCAACCTTGAAGCCAGGTGGGCTGTTGGCTTCCTGAGCTGCCTCCAGAAGGGGTCGCTTGCACCTGGGTCCCAACCCCAGCTCTGCCACTTCATCACTGAGAGGTCTCGGACGAGTGGCTTCGTCCCTCTTGGCCTCCAGCCCCTCATCTTTAAAATGGGGGTAAGAACCTTCCGCAGGGTTGACGTGCAAGTGAGCAAGAGAGCCATCCACATTTGATACCTGGCATACAGTAAGTGCTCAGTAAACAGTGCCTGTTGCCTCCATCCCAAGAATCTCCTAACGGTAGAGTTCAACTACCCCAGACAGAGGTCAGCAAAGTGGTTTGAAGGCCAAGTTCAGAGCACCCTCTGTTTCTGCATGGCCTCAATCTGAGAACGGTCTTTACAGATGTTTTAATGATTTAAAAATTTTTTTTTTCATTTTTAATTAAAAAATTTTAAGGACTGTTTTATGACCCGTGAAAATTAGATGACATCCAAATGTCAGCATCTGTAAATAAAGTTCCACTGGAACCGCCACCCTGCTCCCCTGCGCACTGTCTGCGGCTGTGCCTGCACGCGGCAGCGGGAGCTGGGCAGCGGTGACAGAGACCGCATGGCAGCGTCTCTGCCGTCCGGGGCCGGACGAACCTCAGTGCCGAGGGCTGCACTGTACGTGGCAGGATGCTGAGCGGCTGGCTGG
Source organism: Tonatia bakeri (assembly GCA_004024845.1). Lineage (NCBI taxonomy): Eukaryota > Metazoa > Chordata > Mammalia > Chiroptera > Phyllostomidae > Tonatia > Tonatia bakeri. The sequence goes on from PVIA01004920.1 coordinate 22,304, forward strand.
TCTCTGCCCCTAGACAGGCGCCCCAGCCCTCCCTCCTCAGCTGTGACAGCCCAAGAGGCCTGCAGACACGGAGAGCGGAAGACCACCCGCCGTGAAAACGACTACCGTACAGCCCACGAGACCTAAAATAGTCACCATCGGGCCCTTTATGGAAAGTTTGCCAGTTCCTGGGCTAACCCAGTGTCCTTGTCGCACAAATGGGGAACCGGTTGGGGGGCTGGGGGGGTGCGGCAGGGAGGTTCCAAGAGACCCAGATACGCTCAGCTGACCAGTGGCGGAGCAGGGGCTGCCTGGATGGTTTTCTTATTTTTACATTTTTTTTTCTGAGTGTTGTTTCTGCTCTATTACCCAGCCTCCAGGGCAGGAAGATTTTTAGCTTTTAGGGAGTATAAATCAGGACAATTTTATAAGGTAATCTGGCAACATAATTCAATAGCTTTATAAATATGCACACTCAGTGACACAGAAATTATTCTTCTAAAATTGCCACCTCAGGAAACAATCCCGAACGCACACACAGCTCTGCCGGTATGTAAATGGTTTTGCAGTTGTAGGAGTGTCTGCAGCATGCCCCCGGGTTAGAAAACAACCCCAATAAAACACAGGGCACAGGATGAGAAGATCCTAGGCGGCCATTAGAACGGGTCTCCATTTGAAACAACACACACACATCTCCCACGCTTTCTACGTGGGGGTATAAACCGAGAGACGGACTCAACATTCCAACCATGAAGAAGAACTCTAATTAGTGAGGTCACTTCTGCAATAGACCGTTCTCAGTGTTGTATAAAAAAAGTCATAGTTAATCTGGTTTTTTAAAGAACATGAGGATCACCTCTGTTCCCTCCTCCCACCGTCGTGGGCTTGGAGCTGTGGAAGGAAGGAGATGTGGAGGGAACATGAATCCTCGAGAATTGACTGGACTTGTTCAGACTAGATTAAAAAACAACCCTCCAAAACCCCGGAACGATGTCCGAGTGGGCCCCTCAGAGCTACAGCTTGAGAGACAGTAACATGTGAATGTAATGCCACTATTACAAGCAAATGATTGATTTGTTGAAGAGGGAACCTGACAGAAGATAAAAGGAAAGGCTGTTGGCATCCTCACGGAGAGAAGGGTCTCTTAGCATCTCCCCGCCGCACTCCGTGGAGACGTGGGGAGAAGAAAATGAGCCGACGGTACGGGGCCAACTTTTAATTTACACCGTGAGGTGACTCTGACGGTCGTTCGTGAGTGTTTAACCGGTGCTTGTGCTGGAGGCATCGGCGCTGCCTCTGAACCTCCCTTTGAAACGCACCCCGCATTCTCTCTCCGCCTCCTGTCCCGACATCTGCTGCTGGGCAAGCCTTGGCCCGAGTCCCGTCCTGGCCGTTGCAGTTAAGATAAATTTATCTTAAAAGAAAATCTTATTCTCTTCCCGCAGTACCCTTGGCCTCTGGGGTGTTCCCCACTCCGGTGTGCTGGCTGCGGGGGGAAGAATCTTGGGGTCACAGCACCCACCCTCTGTCCTCCGGGTGAGACACGCCCACTGGGAAGTAGTTTGTAGCCTTCTCCTATAGGAAACTGAGAAAGGTGAGTATGTTTTTAGGTTTTGTTCTTAGTTTTTTGAAAAAGCACACTCCCTTCTCCCCAGTGACTCACTCCTCCACGGGCCTCACATTTGATTTTCATCTGCAACAACTGGTTGTGTTTTAAAGGCACCGGAGGGCTCCAGCTGCGGGGTTAAATCCCTCCCGACGACCCAGGGCCTTGAGGAAGGGTGACAGCTGCTAACCCGCGTGAAACGCCTGCGTTTCTTCGCTCTTCCCCTGCACTTCCCATTAGCTGCCCAGCCCCACGTCCTTGGTCTTCAGCAAAACATCGTGACTGCGACTATGTCTGCCTTGGGACAAAGCAGATGGGCCGGCCCCACGCAGGTGCAGGACCCTGGGGTGGCAGTTACACAGGTGCCCATGCTCGTCCACACCCATCCAACAGTAAAAATTTAAATTTAAGGGTGCGATTTATTATACCTCACTAGTGTCGGTTTAAAAAATTCCAAATGAGACTAGACAGGATGGGGAGACAGCTCCTAACTCTGGAACATCCCAAAGCCCCTGAATTAGGCAACTGAATCGTGATAAAATAAGACATGAAGTCCGTGTTTCATAACTCAGATGTCTGGATCTCCTCTGGGTCTGTCTTCCTCTTCTGGTCTGGACTCATGTGCTTCTGCCTCCCAATGTGCCTGGCAATTCTTTGATTGAATTCCTCAAATTGCATATGAAAATAGAGATAATTTGTGTTTCTGGTTGATGTTATCTTTCTCCAGAGAGGACTGAAATTCTGCTTTTGGCAGGCAGTGGAGAGAGGGGCTGACGACATTAATCCAATCCGGAATCAGGCAGATGTGGAGGTCGGCTTCACTTTTGTAAGCGCTGGTCTGTCTCCAGCTGACCCTTCCTCCTGAGTGTGGTCCCTCAGGCGCCACCGGGCACACTGGCATTTCCCAGGGTCCCCTCCTGGGGGTCTTCCGCTCCAGCGTTGCCCCTCAGCCGCACCAAGTGCAGCGGTTCTCGGCTTTCTGGTCTCCAAGCTGCTGTGTTGGAGTCAGCCAAGCAGCATCGAACTTGGGGCTCGCTTCTCGGGATCGCCTTTCTTTCTGGGGTCCTCACTACCTGAGTTGCTTCCTGATGCCTTTAAACAGAGGTTTAAAAATATCTTGTCCAGCATCTCTGGTTATCCTTGGCAGGAAGGTTGGTCTGCAACCCTGGGAACGGGAATTTCGGCAGGACCCTGGGCAGACACAGATCCAAGGATCCAAGGCCAGCCCCTACCTTCCAGAAACTTACAACTGTCACTGGATTACTACGATGGCACCTTCTGCAACGCCAGGCCACCAGACTGGTACAACTGCTTTCCCCCGGCAGTATTTCCCATGTGCAGTTGGTCTCAGAGAACAGTCACCTTCCCATTCCGACAGTTCAAATGACCACGACCCACGCACCCACGTCAGCGTGTCCTAAGTGAGCCACACAATAGACTCTTGAAAAACAAGGTTACTGAGTTATAATTTATATATCGTAAAACTCACTTGTTCTGAGTGTACAGTTCAGTGACGCTTAGTAAATTTACAGAGTTGTGGTCACCATCACGATCCAATTTTAGAACATTTCCGTCACCTCGGAAGACAGCTTTGCCCATCTGTGGTCACTCGCTGTCCCCGCCCACAGCCCCAGACAACCACTAACTTAGTGTCTCTAGAGAGCTGCCTTCTCTGGACCTCTCATGCAATGCGTTCGTGCGGCACGTGGTGTTTCACATCTGTCTTCTTCCATTTCTCACTTAACAGATGGGTCGGTGAGGCTACGAGACCTGCCCAGTCGGGCAGCTGGTTAATGACAAGGACCCTGGGATCTGGACCCACGTCCGAGAGCCCTTTCCCTCTATACAGCTGCCACCATCCTATGCAAGCAGCCTGTGCACCAGAGCTAGTCCTGCCGGCCCCGAGATCTTGAGTCCAGAGCCTGGCCCAGCACGGGTGTTCGGTGATCATTGGTGGCCACGACGTCAGTGTGTCCTATTCACCTCCTGCCCCCACGCCCGCCCCTGTCCCCAGGTGCCATTCTGAGTGACCTCACAGCGCCTGCCAGTAGGTCACTCGGCTCCTCCCTGGGGACCACAGGGAAACACTGGAAGGCAGTGCGAAGAAAGCATGGGAATGTGCCACGTAAACAGCCTGTGCATTAACTGCTGGCGAAGCTCACACACACCAAGCTGATGAGCGCCCAGTGAACAGGTATCTGTGCCCCCAGCACGGAGCAGTCACGTCTGCCCACGGCTCCAGCATGGGCAGCAAACGTAGTTCTTAAGATTTAGACTTAGTAGCACATTCTAGGAAAGTAGGGAGAAAAGAGGATCCAGTCCAGGCAGACCGCATAGCCCCAACTATGAATTCAAAACCAAACCGAAATACCATCTGTAAGACGGGAAGTCTCTGCCTCAAAGGGTTTCATGCCATCAGCATGCCGAGAGGTCAGTACGGCAAGAGTTCAGCTACCGCATCCGCATGTGCGCGCACATAACAAACACAGAACTTCGCTCGCAGTTCAGTTCATTGTATCATCCCAACGCCGTTTTCCTGGGCTTGGTGCTGTACCCTGACTATGTAAAATGAAAGTCACAGGGAGAAGATGGGTGAAGGGCCCCCAAGAACTCCACTGTTTTTATATTTTCTTATGAGTCTCAAGTTATTTCAAAGCCAAACTTTTTAAAACTCCAAACTAATAATGATGACGCAGACCTCCCCGCTGGCCATCCTCTCCCACCTCCACCACCACACTTTAGCCTCCACAGCACGAACCTGCAAAGGGCAACAGATGAAGGGACTGCGGATATTCTATGGACATCTTGGGGATGCATCTGCACATTTTATTCTATCAGTTTAGGGAGCTAAGAAATCATCTCATTCAGTCCATGAAAATTCTGTCACTGCTGGGCTCACAAGCAAGATGGTGCCAGCTGCAAACTGCAGCCCATCTGGATGGGAGAGTCTAAGACCGTCTCCACAGAGGACTCCCAAGCCACTCTCGGCTCCTCACCATGCCTCTCTGCGCTTGTGATTTTTCTGTTTTTAAAGGGAGGGGAGAGGACCGGAAAAGTACCCGATCCTCTGAGAACCCAGGATTTGGGATGTGATTTGCTCAAGGTTAAGTCATCATTTCTTGCATCTTATTTAAAAAACGTGGGTCATTCGAGAGCTCAGAGTCAGCACTGTTGAGATTTACAAGCAGACTCCTCAGACTCTGTACCAAAACCTCTGCAAAGCAGAAGAAAGATCCTCTCGCAGAGAACCTCAGCCCAATGGGCCCACACAGAAGTGGGGCAGGGGAGTGCTCTGGGGCAAACGGGCGCCTCCCAGTGGTGCTGGCGCCTCCCAGTGGTGCTGGCTCCTCCCAGCACTCAGAGGGAAGAGCGAGGAAGACGCTGAAGTTCTAAGGAAGAGCTGCAGGGGCCTAAGCTACTCTCAGGGGTAACGTCTCGGGTGCCCCCTTACGGAAACACTCATCTACGGCAGCCTGAGGACAGGCACGTATTGTGGGTGCTCAGCTGAGATCCAGGCTTCAAGCACAGCACGTGCAGAAGCCCTGGGGTAGGAGAGGACAGGGTGGTACGAGGTCTGGAAGAAACCAGCGTAGCTGGAAGGGGGAAGGGGAGCCACCGGAGAGCAATGAGAGTTGTGGAAGGGGAGAGAAGTCACTGATCAGCTTTGCCCCAGCACAGACCCTGTGGGCTGCAGCGCGGGGAACGGACAAGAAGGAGGCAGAGCGGGAGAAGGGGTTAGGAGGCTGTGGCTGTGGGGGTGGTGACAGCTTCGACCCAGCAGTGGAAATGCAGACGGAGAGAAGCAACCCGAGGCGTAAGGCTCTGTGGGAGTTGCGGTGACCGAATGGGCACAGGGGAGTGGCAGGAGGAGGAGTGGGGCACCTGGAAGGGTGTTGCTGGCAGCTAGGAAAAGTGGGGGGCGGTAGCCGTGTCTTCTGCAGAAAAGCAGGAACCCTGCAGAGAAAGGGTCCGAGGTACTGGTTCCTGTTGGTACTGAGTCACCAGACCCGAAGGTCTGCAGCCCAGGCAGTGAATGGGCTTCAGGACCCAGGCTGACGAGCGATAGTGGAATAAGAATCTCAACACGTGTTTGTTGAAAGAATGAATCAACAGGTGAGTCAGGAGCTGCCAGGGAGGGGCCATTGTAAAACCACAAGTCTACACGATGAACTGACCCCGGATAACTATTTCTATGTTTGAAAAATATTTTAGACTCTTACTTTATGATTAAAAAGACTTCATGATTCTCCCTTATGATTACCGTTAATCTAGGCCTTCTTCAAAAGAAAAAAAATCTTCACTTTTATCTACATTTTTCATGCCTAATTATTTTACTTCATCTATATTCCAATATGCTAAATATTATGATAATCAATCTAGATAATCTTTATCGGTTCCTTTTCTAAGCATACTAAGTGCTAATTAACACCCGGAACCTGAGGAAACCTCAACGTTTTCTATGTACTCACAAATAGGATGAGTCAAGTCTGGTACTTGAGGGTAGAATGGAGATAATTATCATTATTTATCAAATGAGATAATACACAAAAAGTACTTTTAAGCCCAAAAGCACTGTACGAAATGTGAGCTGCTATTATCTTTCGTTAAACAAAATTCCAACGTTTAAAAAAAAAACCATTAAAGAAGGCCCTCATAAAACATTTATCTTTGAGCAGCAAAATAGCTTCCTGGTATCACCCACAAAAAAATAAGCGAGCTGCAAATACCTGCCTGGAGAGCTGAACGGATTAATATAGTGTAAAATATTACTAACTAAAGTTCAGTTATATATCGGGGGTCATGTCCCAAAATTATGACACATTTTTTATAGCTGTCCAATAGCCTTGGCTTTTGGCTAGAATTAGACAGAGTAGTCTTAAAAAAAAAAAGCCAAAAGAAAGAGGAGAGGAGCCTCATTCAGAGGGATGCTCTGTGCACTGAACGGTTTAAAGGCACGAGGGATCTGGCTGAAGGAGAAAGACGGGATGTCCAAACGGGAGCCTCAAAGGCCCTCACTCGGCACAGGCCCACGGTGGAGTCTGAGAACCCTGAGTCCACCAGGCCCTCCGTGGCCATGAAACTAGCACAGGCCAACCTCCAATGCAGACAGCTGCCAGGCCAGGGTTCAAAGGAGGAGAAAATTTGCTCTGAGCAGAGAGGGGCTGGAATGGGATGCCCCCAGGAAAAAGTCTTACAGGAGCTGTCTCTCCCTCAGGCTGCTGGTCCAATGCACCGTGAGGAAGAATTTCCATTTCCAAGTCCTATTCCCACTGCCAGGAGAACGGGCTACCAGGAAGGCTGGAACTCAGGGCTGGGTGCCATCAGCCCAGCCACACCCAGCACTCAGAGCTGCAGAGGTGATCTGCCTGTCCTGAGGAACCTGGAATCACCTAGGTGACCTTGAAGTAGATTCTTGGCAAGGAGAATGCACGTGTTGAGATAGATCATAGCCATCTTGCTGGAAAGGCCCCACGGCAGGACACTCTGGCCATCCTGAAGGTGGAAGCGGTGGAAGCCGTGAGCCGAGGCCCACGGACAGAGGTGAGGGAGGCCCAAGAGCAATAGCACCCAATGCCGGGCCGTGGATTTCCAAGGAGGTGGCACCACACCGTCCACAGCGTGAAGGCTGCTGCTGCCCCAGCCCATCAAACGCACCCTCTGTACACAGAAAATGGCAGCCTGCAGAGGGCTGGCCCACAGCCTGTCTCCCAGGGCGAAAGCCCTCAGGAAAAGCCAGAATATGCTGCTGACACTCATGGGCAGAAGGAATGAGGCCTCCCATCTCCCTGTTCTGGGGGGTGGTGGGGAGCGAGCCTTGCTCCTTCCCATCTCCCACGGCCCAGCTTTTCTGCTGTTATAAACAACAGCAAAAGCAAGAAAACGTCCTCAGAAAGAAGCAGGGAAGGGAGCATCACACACTGTAAATAATGAAAGGAGAGCTGATGGCCGGGAAGAAATGAAAGCCGAGCGAAAACTCAAAGCTAAAAAGGAGTTAGAATCCCAACAAATGAAGACATCAGGTACGTTTACCTTAAATGGTGAGACAAAAGAGGAGATTTAACAGGAAGAAGACTCCCATTTAATGGAGCAAAAAATTTAAAGGATGGCCGGCAAAGGAGATCAAAGATTAAGATAAATGGTTTAAGCCTAAGATAACAAATTAATAATGTAAAAGTAAGCAATGGGTTTAAGGATTAAGAGAAGAGGTAACAGAAAAGGCAAAAAAAGTTTAATAAATACGAAAAAACTTTTTACTGAAAATCAGAAAACTTTTTGGCTTATGGAAAAGTTATGAAGATAGTATGGACAATTCCTGTACACCATTCCTCCGACTCCCGCTCACGTTTGCACCTTAAGTCAATTAAGAAACCAATGTTGTTGGTACACTGTTATTAAGTAAACACCAGTTCTTTCATTAATGTCCTTTTTCTGTTCCAGGATTCCACGTTGCATTTAAGAGAGAATGAGTTTTAAAAGAAAATAAAAGCAAAAATCTAAAAATTATCCAGATACACATAAAAAAGGGAAACTTAAGGATAGAAACAAGATGACAACCAGTGGGAAAGAATAAAAAACACAGGAACACCTGGTTGGTCTGGCTCAGTGGACTGAGCGCCAACCTATGAACCGAAGGGTCGCTGGTTCGATTCCCAGTCAGGGCACAGGCCTGGGTTGCGGGCCCAGTCCCCAGGAAGGGGCACACAAGAGGCAATCAATTGCTGTTTCTCTCACATATTGATATTTCTCTCCCTCTCTTTTTCCCCTCCCTTCCCCTCTGTCTAGAAATAAATAAGTGAATCTTTAAAAAAATTCCAAACACAGGAACAGTCCCAAGTGATTTTAGACACCTGATAAATGAATGCTGGCACAGCGGATCGGTGGGGGAAAGAAAGGTTATTTGATAAATGGTGCTGGGAAACTGGTTATCCATTTCGGGGGAAAACAAATAGAACCCAGCCTTACACCACACACCAAAATCAACTCCAGGTGAATTAAGAACTTAAATGTGAAAGGTAAAACTTCACGACTTCTAGAAGAATGTGAGGACAATTTGTTTATAACCTCGGGGCAGAAAGAATTTATTAAGTAAGACCGTTTTTGAAAAGCCCAAACCAGCAAGGACAGAAAGGACGCACGTGACCGCACTCACGGTAAAAACTTCCACTCGCGAGAGGAGACGGCAACGGAGAAGACACACCACGGACCAGTCCGAGGTCTCTTTGCCGCACGTATAAAAAGAGTTAGAACCTAGAATATCCTTTTAGCTCCTAAAAGTCAATAAGAAAGAGAGACAACTCGATAGGGAAAAAAATGAGCAAAAGACCTTTCACAGACAATGAAACACGAGAGGCCAATACACTTGCGAAAAGACCATGAACCTCATCAGCCGCCGGGGAAAAGCAAGCTGGAAACAAGCTGAGAGACCACTGGATGCTCACCAGATTGGCGAAACGGTTAAAAAAATGTCTGACCGCATGGAGGCTGGCGAGAACATGGAGCCAAGGGAACACCTACGCGAACGCATAAACTGATGCAGCCATTCTGGCCACCAATTATCCATCATCCCGTGCGGTGGTTCTCAGCCAGAGGTGATTCTGCCCCCCAGAGGGCATCTGGCCACATCTGGAGACACACTGGCTTCTTGAATGTGTGTGCCGGTGCAGGGAGGTGCTGCTGGCATCTTGCAGGCAGAGGCCAGGGATGACCCAAACTTCCGCAGTGCTCACAGCACCGCCCCCGACACAAAGGGTCTCCGCCACAAAGATTTACTCTTGCCCATGCGTCCAAAACTGCCCCCAAATCTGATCTCATCAGGTTGACCACTCTTGAGCAGACTCAGCAAACCGGTTCCTAAGAATATTCCCTTGATCCGTCTTTCCAACACTTCCCTGATAAAAGTTAAGATGGGCACGTGCATCAAGTGCATCAAGGACTAACTCCCACCCTTCTCCCTGGAGAGGCTGATTCGAGAGGCTCAGGGTGAGCCCCAGCAATCAGGATCTTTTAACACACGTCCCAGTGACTGGTGGTACCACCCGAGAAGTTTGGGACACTGTGCTGAATGCTCCAGGGTACCGGGAAAATGTGCGAGAACGCTTCAAAGGGAAAAACCAAGAGAGAGCCCGAATGCCCCTTGGTGGGGGAAGGCACTAATTAATAATCGTGGTCTGTTCATACGACAGAGCAGCTCCATATTTCATTGACTTTTAAGATGCCATCGGAGGTAAGGTCATTGATTTATGAACCGCTAAGAGAGAAGGAGGCTGCCAATTAACCTACGACAGTGCTTTCTTACACTTAACATTTTACACTTAGTGTTATTTTACCATCTTGTTTAGATTTATTTAGACATATTTTATCATATATCACACTGCTCTGTTCTCAGGCCTTTCTGTATAGAAAATAGGCATTGAAAGCTTTTTGTTTCAAGCCCAAGTCATAGTGTAATGTTTTTTGAAGGCCTTTTAAACTCCAGTTAAACTCAGCTCATGGAAGATCATCGATGCAGAAAGCCTCAGAAGTGATGACATTATGAAGAGCCGTGTCCAGGTGCCCTGGATGGGCCAGCAGCGACAACCACCACCCGACCCTGCCAGTCAGACAGTGACGGGAAGGGGCCACAGACTGCAAAGTGCAGCCCAGTGTCGGGGCGCTGCACTGCGGGGAGACGTACCCGTGGAGTTGAGGAACCCAGCATGAGACCGCATACACCTGCAGGAACTATGATTCCCACAGACCTGACAAATCTCACAACCAGAACATTGTATTTTAAAAAGCAAAATACATGAAGTACAATCCCACTTTTGTGAAGTTCAAAACATGCAAAACTAAGCTATACATTGAGTAGGGACATATGCTCTGAGGTATTCTTCAAAGATGAGCAAGATGACCTAGTAAAACAAAGTCAGGACGATGCCATTTCTGTGCAGGGGGCAGGGAGTACAATCGGGAGATGCACTTAAAAGACTTCCAGGAGCTGTGACTGTTTCTCAAGTTCAAGTTCGGTTTCTGAGTATTTTTATCAGGGCAGGGACTAGGGTGAGGCCAGTGAGGCACTAGCCTCTGGCACAAAATTTTAGGAGGTGGCCAAGGCACTCAAGCATTAAGATAAAAATATTTTAATGTAACATTTTTTAAATGAATACAAAAACTCCACGATGAACAAAATAGCAAACTTTTACATGAGGACAGGAATCCACCCTGCACTTCAAGACCTGGCCTCCCCATCACTCTCTGATCCCAGCCTGGGTTCCAATAAAACTTTATTAACAAAAACAGGCAGCCAGTCCTCAGGCAATAGTTTGCCCACCTCATTTCTTAAAATATTGCACTAAATTTTATGAGCATTCCTTAAAGTGTATGTAGATCATAAACATATACATATCAGCACATACATAGGTCTATATGCGAAAGACGCTATTTTTTTAAAAAGAAAATATTTTCAGAAAGAGAAGAACACCCATCACAACACTGGGCTGGGAGACCTCTGCTGCAGCCGCCAGGACCCTGGTGGAGGAAACGGTGGCTCAGCCTCACCCATCATTACCCACAGATCCGGGGTGTGTCCTACTGCAGACTCCAAGCAGAGGGGCGGGGCCCCCACTCAGGCCTCTGCACCCTGCCTGGAGTCCTTCCCAAGCAGCCTTGCCCCCTGGAACAGCCCTCTTCATTTTAGAAGCCTCTCCGCCATCCATTCTTGAATTTAATCTTTGTCATACTGCTGTGGGTCACGTAGAAGAACCCTCACTTTCCAGAGGGGGCAACTGAGTCCCAGAGAGGTTGACGAACCCTCCCAACCTGGCAGTGAGGGGTGGCAGGACCCGGTGGACAGTGGTTTCAAGTCCATCCAACACCCACTCCGTCCTCCGCAACTGACTGGTGCCCTCTGTGCGTGGAGTGTCTCACCTCGTTCACTGTTCAATCAGAAAGTGGGGCGCCAACAGTAAGAAAATCGGGCCCCAATGAACCTCTTTTGGCTGGGAACACGGTTGCACTGTAAGAGCGGGCTCCCACAGTGTCACGGGTGGTAAAGACCCGTGCACCCCAGGGTGGGCGGCAACAGCTGTGTCTAATTGGCCCCCATCCCTCCTCCGCCAAGGGGCCCCTTGAGCAGCTGAGCCAGATTCTCTTCCCCGGCTAATGTCTGTCCAGGGAGCCAGGGGCCTTTCGGGGGAGCAGCACTTAACTCTCTATGGTCACTGGGAGGCCGTCTGCAAGGCGATCAGTCGCACGCACTGATGGAGGAGCAATTTCACAGCTGAGCAGAGCTCATGCCATTTTCCCCCCAAAGCACCCAGTTTACTCCCAGACTGATGATGTCATCTCGGGGAGACTGACTCATCTGTGCGGCACTCGCCTGCTTTGGGGCTGGAGCTGGCTGCGGCGCAGACACTTGTTGGAGTCCTAGGGCTGCTCTGACCGAGACCCCCAGATTGGGTGGCGTAACACGGCAGACTGTGTTCTCTCGGGGTTCTGGAGGGCAGGAACCCAGGTGCAGGGCCAGGCTCCCTGAGACCTGAAGAAATCCCTCCTTGCCCCTTCTAGCCTCTGGCAATGGCCGTCAGTCCTGGGAGCCCCTCGGCTCCCCAGCGGCACCCCTCCACCGCTGCCTCTGTGATCGCGTGATGTGCCCCTGGTCTATTTCTGTCCCTGCGTCGGCATTTCCCTCTTTTTAGAAGGGTACCACCTTCCTCCAGTATGACCGCATCTTAACTTCACTGACTGCATTTGCAATGGCCCCACCTCCATATGAGGTGCTGGGGGCTAGGACTGCAACGTAGCCTTTTGGGGAACTCAGCTCCACCCACAGCAGGCCCACCTGGCAGACAGCAGAAGCTGCCACTGAAGAGAAGTATAGAGGCCGCACAGGTGAGTCAGGGCCTGAGCCTGGACCCGGCCCTGGCTCACCTCTCCTGTCCTACCTCCGCCCCTCTCCCCTGCTCCCTCCACAGACACACGTGTCCCTGCAACCTGCCAACTCCTTCAGCACTGGCTGTTCCTGCTGCCTTGAATGTGCATCCATCCCACTGGTCAACAGCTAGCCCTATGTAGCTGTCAAGTCTCAGCATGAACGACACTAGGTCACGGAAGCCCTCCCTAAGCCCCTGGCGAGATTAGGTGCCCCTGCTCCCTACCGCACCATCATCGCTCCCCTGTTTTCATTTTCACAGCACCCTGGACACCCGCTCTGCAGCGCTCACCCCTGGCAGGGCTGGCTGGCTGCTCTATCAGTCTCGCCAGCAGGCTGGAGACTACCCGAGGATGGGGGTCTTGAGCGTCTACTCATCCCTGCACCCCTGGTACCCACACAGGGAGTGAGCACTCAGAAATATTTCTGGTGGATGGACAGATCAGGGGAGTGACTTTAGGAGATGAACTCAAGAGTACTGCTGTCGGAAGACCATAGTTCCCCCCAAGACTCCAGAGCCGGCTTCGGGGCCTAAGGAACAGCGGAAAAGAGCTCGAACCTTCTGGGAAGCCAAGCCCCGCCCCCAGGTCCTTCCTCCCTCTGGCTCGGGAAGAAGTTTAGGAAGATGGTCTAATCCAAGGAGCCTGTTCGCACAGGCTGAGACCCTGAAGAAGCCACGTAACTCCCCCCTGGACGACATCCTGTTCTTCAGTGTGAGAAAATCAGGCCTGCGCCTCCCAGGGCTGTTGGAATGAGGACCGCACCCCCTGCCCCCCCAGGTGCTGATCCACACTGAGATGGGCAGAGGTGCTGTAACTCATCAGTGACAGGTCAGCCTTGCGATGACTGAACCCACTCAGGAGTCAGAAATCTGAGGAAATGCTCTCCCTCCCAGGGCCCTGGGGTTTCCCACTCTTAACACCCACAGAAATTGCCAGGGGAGCAGTTTCCCAACCCAGACTCAAAGTGGTGCCTCGGGGGCCCCCACCGTCAGGGGTCAGGGGGGAAGGGGAGGCCCAGGATGAGGCGGCAGGCCCCCTGCCCCACAAAACCCAGAACCAGTCCAGTTTTATCTGCTTCTGCAGATACAGGGGTTTATGTAACATTTGTTTTTGAAGAAAGAGATTTGTTACTAAATAATATCAATTATCAACTTTTAAACCTCCAAACCAGAAAAAAGGGCTCCTGACTTGAATTTTATGGGCCATGAAATTTAATAAATAGGGGACTGCCTGGAGTCGGTGATGAGTGTCCCAAGTGAGGGCACTGTTACATAAAATGCAATCACCATCTGTAATTACCCATCATTTCATTTTACTTTTTATTCTAATTAGTCAAATTGTCCGTGTTTTCTGTTTTTACTTTCATTGTTTTTATTGTTGTTCCATTATAGTCATCCCGTATTTTCCCCATTACTCTCCCCCACCCTGCCTGCCCTCAAACTCTCACATTCGATGCCCCCATTGTCCTTGACCAAGAGTCCTTTATACCCGTTCCTTGACCTGACCCTTCCCCTTCCTTCCCCTGTTACCCCTCCACCATTTCACACCAAAAGATTTGAAGGATATTATCTCAAGCTAAAGGGCTATTTATTAAGTTCACTAACACACTTCATGGAAACAATGTATGTTTCTCGTCCTGAGTTTTCTTATTCTGGCTGGAAGCCAATCAGGACGTCACCAGGTGCCAACCTGGTCGGCAGCTAGGTCTCTGTCATAATCACACAGGAGCTCGTTAAGTGCCCAGGCTCTGGGCCCGGCCCGAGAGATGGGACGGTCAGGAGGCTCTGAGGCAGCCGGTCCGGAGAGCCCACACCGAGGACTGCCAGGTCCCCCCTTGTTCTGCACCTGAGGGGGGCGGCCAACAGTGTCACTCTGACACGGCCACACAGCCCCGACTTTGTGGGTCCTCACGTGCATCTGTCCAATGAGTGAACAACCCCAGGGTTGGGGGGGAAGGCGACAACCTGGGATCCTCCGCCAGCCGCCAGTCTCCTCACTGGCCTCGCCCCCACCGCCTGATCTGTCGGCCCACCGCCTGATCTGTCGGCCCACCCCCAGGCACTGCCGCTCTGTCTGTACTTCACACCTGCCTGCCTGCCCACTCCCTCCGCTCCTGCGAATGGGCACTCGGGGGCCTAAGCAGATGTCTCGGTGCCGGCTCAGCTGCAGACGCGGCATGGGGGCCAGACAACCTGAAGTCACCAGGGTGTTAGTAAGCAGGAACGGTGCCGGTGATTCATGGCCCCAGGAGGGCCCTCACACCTGTAAATCACTTAGGACCCGATCACAGGCCAAAGCCCATTTTCTATTTATTTCTGGGGCTCAGATGAGAAGAGAAAGTTTGCAGCACCTACGCTGACATCATAGGAGTTCAGCAAATCTACAAGAGCTTAGCTTTACTGAGAACAGCTTCTGAACACACTGGCTACCCCAGCTGGGTCCGGGGTTCTTGACCTTGGAGGCATATTGCAGTCACCCAGGGAGCTTTAAAAAGTACTGATGTCCGGGACCCACCCTCCTGGGACTCTGATGTCACTGGACTGGAAGCAGCCTGGGAATCAGGATTTTTTAAAGCAGCCTCCCCGTGACTTGAATGTACAATGAAGGTGGGAAACCACTAAACTAGGAACTGTTCCTTCTTGCTTCGTGGCTGCCTGAAAGCTGATGGGGAGGGAAGAAAGAGATTCCAAACACCCTCTGAAAGCGGGAATCTCACGTAAGCAGAGAGGGGAATACTTGTCAAGCAGGCCCATATTCCTCTTCTGAATTAATAATCATTCGTACTTCTTCCTGACTACTCAAAGAGGAGAGAAACAATCGAGAGCAGGGATCACGGGGCTCAACCCCCAGACCTGTAGGTTTTTACAGGGGGTAGGAGTTTCTCTTGCCTGCTCAGCATCCTGACTCTGGGAGTTATATCACCCTGGAGTTCCTTGGAGATTCATTCCCTTTGGTCATAATCCAATTGGTTCAGTGGGGTTGACTCCACCCATTAGCTTCAGGAGTGGGCCAGTGACTCAGGCTGTGTGGTGTATTCTATCTAACTGACTGCAGTGATTGGTTTAGGACAGGCATTTGTGTACCCCATTAGACCAATCAGAGCTAACACTGGGACTCCTTTTTCTGACGCACCAAGATCTGTAAACATGGAAGCCTGGAGTAGCCAAGGGCCCCCATGAAGGGGGACCCTAACTGAGAATGAAACCCACATGGAGGAAGGCAAGACTGTGAGATAGAGAGAGAGAAAGAACATGTCCTAAGGATACTGAGCTCCTGGATCCAGCTGTTCCTGAAGTCCTTACTTATACCTAGATTTTTTTTCAGTACATGAACCAGCAAGTTCCCTGTTTTCCTAACTTTGCAGATGTGAAACCAAGGCTCAGAGACATCACTTTCCCAAGATTTCCCAGCCTCTAGGAGGCACAGCTGGGATCTGAAACCAAGTCTTGCCTGGCTCTGAAGTCTGAGCCAAAACTGGCCCACTGCTTGTTTTTATAAATTAAATTTTATTGGCTCACAACCCTGCCTGTTTGATGACTTAAGGCTGCGTTTGTGCTGCTACAAAAGAGCTGAGTAGTGGTGACAGATTGTTGACCTGCCATCCACCCCTCCCTCCTCTCCTCAGCACTTAGCACCAAAGCCCAGGGCTTTCTCCCAAGGACGGTGTTCTGATTTCGGGAAGGTGGGTGGAGGTAGATCCTCCCCTCTCTCCCTCTCTCCCCTCACCCCCCATCTCCAGATCATCTTCATCAAGGAATGCACGTAGCACAGAGGGGTGGGGAGCTCAGGAGGCTGGAAGATGGGTAACCAGAGGCAGGAGCGGGAGGAGAGGAAGGGACAGCGAGAGGCAGAGGTGGGCGTGCGACTGAGAGCGCTAAGGTGACGCAGAGGAAAAAAGGACGTGGGCGACGGTGTTCCTGGGCAAAACTGACAGAAAAAGACGCTGATCCAGAGGGACAGACAGACAGACACTGGGGCAGACATGACAGGGAAAGTAAGCAGGAGGGGGGAGTAGGAGGCAGAGATGAATGTGGGCACTGGGTGCCCCCTCCCACCTGTCGGTGGTGCCCGACTTTCAGCAGAGGTGGCCTGGAACACAGCAGCGTGGCTACAGTGAGACAAAGCCCTCGGTCTCTGAGCCCAAAGGCAAACGCCACACACCTCCCAGGGTTAAGCCAGAAAGCTTCCATCAACTTTCCTGGCCCTACTGACTGGTGCAGAGTTAAGCATGCGGCCACACTGGTTGAACCAGTGCATCTCAGACCTAAACAATCTCACTTCCTTGCTGTGGACCAGACAGGGAAGGGCGGGACTTCTGCGGTCATCTTGCCGCCACATGGGGCCTAAAGTGAAGCCATGCCAGAGAAAAGCAGAACTAAGAGAGACAGAGAGGCAGAGTACTGACATGAACTGAGCCCCTAGATCCAGCCATGCCTGAAGCCTACCAACCCCTGGATTTTCCAGCTATTTGTGCCAATAAATGACCTTCCTACTAAAAAAAAAAAAAAAAAAAGGCCCAAGTTTGGTTATCTGCCACTTATAAGCACGTGTCTCAAGCTATACGTCAGGACCACCATGCAGTGATAAAGACCTGCTCATTTTCCAATAATGAAATAGTTTTGGGCTGTTTCACTTGGCCACTTGCTTCTCTGGTCAATTAAGGCAGGACGATCGTCCGTAAAATCCCACAGAGTGCGCCGACATCCAGCAACTTCAGTCCCTGCCTCCCTGATGCCAAACCTGGCCAGCTCTGCAGCTCTGGAGCCCTAGAGGCAGAATCCTCTTTCCTTCTGCCCTCTGGATCCCTAGGAGCAGAAGGCTCGGTGCTGGGCACAGAATGAATGTTCAGAAACGTTCTGTCTGTTCACAAATATCTGCGGGGCCAGCCCCGTGCAAAGTGCTGCAGACACAGCAGTGAGCAAGAGAGCGATACAGTCGCCGCCCGCATGAGGCTGGTACTGGGGGCACAGGGCACTCAGCGAAGACTCACATAAGCAAACAGACAGTTGCAAACTGGTGTTTCTGAAGAAAGCACGGGAAAATGAGAGAAGATGTAACTAACGCTACCTGATGGGCTAGGGAATGCTTCCTCCAGGAAGTGGGATTCAGATGAAGTCACAACAATGAGGGGGTGTCTGTAGCTTAAGGATTTGAGGCAGGAATGGTTTTAAAGGCCAGTGGGGCAGAAGGAGGGAGCAGGGATAAGAGGAGGGGTAGGAGCCAGTTCACCAGGCCCTTGTGGGCCGTGCCAAGGTTCGGGGCTGTCACCTATGAACAACAGGAGGCCACAGTAGAATCTTCACCTGGGCTTGGGGGTCAGATTGGAGAAGATTACTTTCACCGATTGGATTTGGGGTCAAAGTGGGTGTGAAAGATCCATCTGGGGACTACTTCCTAGTTTGAATCAGGGTGGCGGTGATGGAGAAGCTGGAAAAAAGTGGAAGAACCGAGGTTGAAATTTACAACCTGTTAGCCAAATCTGGCCCCTTGCTAGTGTTTGTAAATAAAGTTTTATTGGCACACAGTCACACCCACTTGCCTTGGTATTGTCTATGGCTGCTTTGTGCTTTAGTGGCAGCTGTGACTGCACGGCCTGCAAAACTGAACATATTTACTCTCCGGTCCTGTACAGAAAAAAAAAAAAAGTCTGCTGATCCGTGTTTTAGAAGGTTAACTCAACAAGACTTAGAAAGGGGCGCTGTGGAGAGGAAGGGCCAGAGAGCACTCTCGATAAAATACACAACTGGGTAGATGTGTGAGATGGAGCCACTAGGGGAGAAACAGCTTTCTTGGGGCAGGGGACAAATTTGATTACAACAACCCACTACGTCCCAAGGAAATTAGGTCGGGCCAGGTTATAAGAAGACAGCACATGCAGCTTGGAGTCTGAAGGCACTATGCTTTCTGTTCTTGGCTCTGTGTCACCTCTAATCATGCATTCCTCCTCTTGGAGTATCAGTTCCCTCGTCTGCAGCATGGGGACGCAGGAGCTCGAGTGAGGAATCCACACGCCCTGTGTACACGCTGCATGTACAGCTCACAGCAGCGTTACTCGTTCCCTCTCTTCTTGTTGCTATGACACCCGCTTAAACCTGAGACTTCCTCACAAGGGGATGTCACTGGACAAAGGCACGATCAGACACAGGTCCTGGTGACACAGAACAGGACGGCCCACGCCAACAGCAAGTACCTGACCGAGGATCAAGACTCACTAAATGACCCCCTTTGGCTCTGATGGCCAACCACTTACCCACCAATTTTTGTGGCCACAATTCCTGGGGGGAGCAATCACAACAAAAGGCCTAAGGTTGTCTCTTGCATGCTGAGCCCAGATTGTGTGTGCTAAGGCAGGAAGGGCCAGCTGTGCAGGCAGGCCAGAGGAGAGTCGATGATAAAAACCCAGAAGTGGCTGGGCACTCAGCACAAAGCCAAGCACATGCGCACACACACACCACCAGCCCTCCATACACACAAAACATGTCGCCTTTTAAACAAGGATGCTGTTGTCTTCCTCTGCAGCACTGTTAGTAGCAGCAGAGGCAGCAGTCTGCAACTGTCACGGCGTGACGGAGACAGCCATCAGCTGGCCGTTGGGAGTCCCGACTCAAACCCCAGCTCTGTAACTCTGAGCAAGTCCCTTGCGCTCTGCAGCCTCAGCGTCCCCATCTGTAAGGTGAGGGGTTGGACTCAATCGTACCTGAGGCCCCTACCACTTCTGCCTCTCTGATTCTAGAGCAGAGTTCAAACACTGGGAGCCCCGAGACCCAATGCGACCCACACGCCTGTGGAGCTATTTAATGCCGCCTTGCACAACGTTAGAAGGTTTTGTATTGGGTGCTGCTGACTTTTTCACATTGGGAGATTTCTCATAGAAGTCACAGCCTCTCACTTCTTTTGAAGAACGCAAAGATCAGGCAGCCGTGGTCCCGCAAAGGAGGGATGCCCTCACCGAGAAGAACGCAGCTGCTTGAGAAGAATTCGTGCCCACGCTGCACAGCCTGAGTCTAACAACGAGGGAACATCAGACAAACCCAAGCTGGCACACTGCTACATGCAACATGTGATCTTGCACTGGATGCTATAACCAAAAAAACGCTATAAAGGGTCCTATTGGGACAATTGCTGAGATTAGAATATGATTAGAGGAAACTTGATTCAATGTCAAGTTTACTGAATCTGGTAACTACGTAGTTACATAAGAGTATGCAACCTAGTCTCGAATGTTTGTAAAAATCAGAAAGGAAACGGCGGGGGGGATTACGGAGAGAAAGCAACGGTACAGCAACGTCCAAAACTGGTGAATCTGAGCAAAGGGGGTGCAGGGGTCCTTTGTCTTGTTCTTGTAACTGTTCTGTGGTTTGAATTACTGCAAAATAAAAAACTAAAACTAAAAATTGTCACGTAACTGAGCACTTCGCAGGGATCTGCCTGCAGAAGCCCCTGAGGGCTGCTGAAGATTCAGGCGGCTGGTGGCTTCCTAGAGCGTCTGCCTGGGGAGGTCTGGAAGGAAGACAGCATGAAACCGCACCTCTAGGAAGCTATCGAAGGGGACGCTGTCGCAACTGGTGCAGGGCACCCTTTGAGAGGCCCTGGTGCGACCCAGTTTAAACTTTGGAAGTGACCACCGAGAGAACCAGATGCAGAAAGAGCCTTTGAAAGGCAGGCCTGGGAGAGGGACAATGCGAGGGACCCGTGTTTTTCATTAGGAACCTTTCCGTATCATTGTTTGTTTCCAGGTGTGTGTATTTTCATGCCTACAAAGCACCCACCAGGCAAGTACCAGAGTGTCAGCGCATGTTAGGGACCTGCTGGAACCTGGGTTTCTAAATGTAGCAACAATGTATAGCACCAATGTTGGGCAACATAGATGCTTTCTGTGTCTGCTAGAGGGGTGGAAGGGTGGGAAGCAGCTTCCTTAGGGAGTAGAAGTTCTTTGGGTCATTCCAACGCTTTGCATGCTTCTCCCTTGGAACTGCCACCGCCGAGTCAGGTCAGACCCAAATTTCTCAGCATCTCTCCTGATTCTGAGATGAGAACGTTGTTTTTCGGTCAGCAAACTTCCGTGAAGATGGGTGCCCCTCCTCCCCCTCT
This sequence comes from Tonatia bakeri, assembly GCA_004024845.1. Taxonomy (NCBI): domain Eukaryota; kingdom Metazoa; phylum Chordata; class Mammalia; order Chiroptera; family Phyllostomidae; genus Tonatia; species Tonatia bakeri. The sequence continues at coordinate 42,891 of PVIA01004920.1, forward strand.
TTCAGAGGGTAATGAACCTTGGCCTCAAGCCTCATTAAGCCACATTATATAATCACCCCCCTCCCGCGTCTCTTTATAACCCTTCCAGTGGCTAGCTTCTGGGGAGCAGGCAGTTTGGCGTCATCAGTCTTTATTGCTACCTGCCGCCGCCTCCTTCCACCAATCAGGCTTCTGACTTGGTCCCAGGCACACTAGGCCAGGCCCTCTGCTGAGGGTCACCTCTCTGTTGTCTGCGCCCCCAGACAAGGAACAGGGGTTGCTTGGACAAGAGATGAGGAGAGGGCAGGGGAAGGCGGGACAAGGTGAGCATATGCCGTCTTCCAAGACGCCTCGTGAAGGGTGATATTTCATAAGACAGGGTCCTCAGATAAAACTCCAGCCGGTGTCATTGAGGACCACGATGGGGAAGTCTGGGAGTCGTCAGTCACTTGTCCCCTCTGCTGGATGCTGTCCTGAAGCGCCTGACCCTCACGGGCGGCTCACATAGAAGCACACCCAGAACTGCGGGAGGGAGATGCACCCTGTCGTTCTGCATCTTCTACCCAAGACGCCCCGGCCGGAGCGGGGTGCAGAAGTTGAAGCTGCCTGCAGCTCATCCTTGCAGCTGCCTGGCCCACAGGCGGACAACTGGTGCTCTGAAACCCACACGGGAGCCCCTGGGTGGGGGGAATGACTGGTGAGCCAGGATGGGTGCTGCTCTCTGGGAGGCACCCCCGAAGCCAGGCTGCCCCCACAACACAGCCCCCCGACTGGGCCAGGAAAACCACTTGAACAAGGTCCCTACGTGAAGAGCAAGCAGGTTTCGGGGAAGACAGCTTTGCGACCTGACTCTGCAGGCGGCTGAAGGGTGGTGGGTTCAGAATGAGGGCGAACTCCACCTCCTTCCTGACTTCGTGACCTTGAGAGAGTTTGCTAAACCCTCTCGGCCCGGTTTCTTCATCTGTAAAATGGGGATAATCACAGGACCTACCATTGGGAGGCGTGTGAGGCGTAAATGAAGTAACGAAAGTACACGGCTTTGCCCGAACTGATGATGCCTGGAACACTGTCCACACAACACATGCCATTGCTATTATTATCGCCATCCTCATCATTGTTACAAGCTATCCCATCACACAGCCTACAGCAACAGCTCCCCAAGCTGCCCTTTACCGAGCCTCAGTGCTCCCAGAGAGACTCAGTGCTCCCAGCGAGACTCAGTGCTCCCAGCGAGACTCTGTTCCCAGCGAGACTCTGTTCCCAGTGAGGCCCCGCCCTGGGCTAGGAAATTGACAGGCGCTCCTCATTCTGCCCCCACTAATCCTTGCCAGGTAGAACCGGGCTCAGGGGGTCAGTGACTCACCCAGTGACACATCAGCAACCGTTTAGTTGCCATAGACCCGAAATCTCTCTCACCAGCTGGTAATGAAAGATCACCTTCCATCTAAGTGGAAGAAGCCTCTGTATTAGGGTCACAGAGGCTGCCTGCCCTAAGTCAGCTGGGATCAGAGAGAACCTACAAGGACTCACAGGCATACAACTTGTTGGACCAAATGTGGTCCACGGACAGAGGGCATCTGATCAGACACTACTGGGGCCACACCCAGGCCAGAGGCAACACAGAATAAATACAGCAAGCCGGGGAGCTAAGTCCACTGTTCTCTCCTCTGGAAAGCAGGTTCTCAGCCTGAGTCAGCACCTTCCGCAGGGCGCGGGAGAAGCTGAGCGGTTGTGTTTTGCGCGTGGCTAACCTTGGAGACAGATTCCTCCACAAGTGGGGACTCCTGTCACTGCCCTCGCTCCCCCGCTCATCACCCCCAGACCAGGGGAGCAGGGTAAGCCCCGAGGGGGTGCAGTCCTTCTCACAGCCTGTCTGAGGCGGCTCAGCACCTTGAGGGCCCAAGACATGGCCACAGTACGGCCACATCTGCCTACTGCTGCCTCCCAGCATTACGGTCAGGAGTCGTGAGATGGCCCATCACCAGCCTTCACAGTGAGGCCACGGCCACAGCAGGCAGTGACGAAGGGGCACAGGCAATCAGTCTGTCGGGCACACAGCCTCAGGGGCTGCCTCAGCTGGGCCAGCGGGAGGAAGGCTGGCACAAGAGGCCTAGAGGCACGAAGTTCTCTTCTGAAACTCAAGAGTGGTGAGGGGCTGGGATGATTTCAAGCAAGGGGGACCAGCACCTGGCAGCTGTGTTCCCCCAAAAGCCCCTCCTAGAGTCCCCAAAACCAGCTTCTCAGTGAGTTAAAAGGGGGGCCTAGGAACAGCTCCTGGGTAAGCCTTGGGACCGCAGGGTCTCCAGCCTCGGACACAGACCCTCCCAGAGTCTCTCACTGTCCAGCTGGGGAAACTGAGATCCGGAGAGAGACAGAATCTGAAATGGCTAAAGTCAGATCTGGGTTCAACACCCACCACACAGGCAACATCATTTGCCTCCTGTGCCTCAGTTTCCTTATCTGTAAAGTGGGAATCCCAATGCCTGCCCCAAAGAGCAGGGTGAGCCCTAACCGTGAAAAGGCAGGGACAAAGGTCACACAGGCAACTGGTGGCAGCGCTGAGCCCGAAGGAGCTTCCCGTATCCAGTCTGCAGCCTGTGCCACCGGCTGCCTTGTGCTGCTATTTGTCAGGGTCGGTGGACACGGGCCTGGCCCAGGGGTCCGGCCACTGGTCGGGCTTCACACTCATTCTCCCAGTGGGACTCACACGCTATTGTCTCCCTTCCACAAGGTGAAGGGCGACCTCTCTGCATACGAGGACCAGCACTGGCTCCCAAGAGGCAGCGCGCTTCAAGGGCCTCCTCGTGCTGGGAGCTGACTTCAGTTAAGGACTTTGCTCCCGGCTACGGGTGAACGGAGAAGCCGCTCCTCTCAGGGGGAGACCAGGGTGGGTGGGAAAGTTGGGGGCCCTGCTGAACCCTCACAGTGCTCCTTCTGGCAGGAGGAGGGGTCTCCACATGCAAGTCCCTGCTACTGCTGTTTTTTGTTTTTATTAAACAAGCTACAGGCATTTCTGCTCTGGCCAGAACTGAAGTGCAGAGCCGTGGCCAGACCCTCAGAGGTGGCCCTGCGGACATTCACTCATAGGATGACGATGGCCAGAGACAAGGCTGGCTGCTGGCGGCAACCACATCCAGCCAAGGTGAATTCCAACCTCTCTCAGGACCATGGGAAAGGGGGAGTCAACTGAAAGGCATTGAGCCACAGCCCCCAAGTTAATCGTGGAGCTGGAGGACAGAAATGCTACAGGAAAAGGGGGCTAATAAATATCCTAACAGCACCTACCACTTATTAGGCGCCACCTGTGTGCCAAGCACCATGCAGATGACTGGACAGATGGGAGCTTGTCTAACCCTGACACACGTCTGTGAGACTAGTCTACTGTTATCCCCACTTGACAGATGAGGAAACTGAGTCCCAAAGAGGCTCTTGGCTGGCCCGAGTCAGGGACAGGGCTGCAAAGTGGAAGAGCTGGGACTGGGACACCCAGGTACCACCCTCCAGGGCCAGGATGTCCTGCCCGGCCCCCCTGCCCCCCGCTCCACCGCTGTGCTGTCATGCCTTCTCCTCCTCCTCCAGGCTCTCAGGCCGCCCTCCCTCCCGCCCTCCCACCACGCAGGCCCACCCTCGTGGAGCGTTTCTGGTCTCTCTGACAGTGATTTCTCCCGACAAATTGATAAATTGGCTTTCTGGTGTTGACACGGGTTGCGGATGCTATTTTGGTTTGCTTGATTCGGGGCCTGTACCCCCCTGGGCACCAAAGCAAGCCAGGCTCTGGAACATCTCCTAACTGATGTCCACATGGGTCTCTGCTGATTCCCGCGGTGGACGCATGAGCCGCCCTCATGGGCTGTATGCTGAGTTCGCCGTTCTGCCCCAGGCCTACCGCCCAGCTGTACTCAGCCAGAGTTCTGAACCCAATGGCCTTGACGCTGGTCAAAGAGGTTGGATGTTTAACACAGAGGTTACGTGTGCAAGTATCCAAAGAGAGAATTAATGGGCGTCATCCCATTCTTAAAGGGCCTGCAGCCTTATGTAAAGAATAGGACCTCACATTTAGAGAAGGACACCCTGCCGGATATTTGGGGGGCCTTGGTAATCAAGCCATGCATCACGGTAGAATAGACCCAGATTCGAACCCGGGCTCAACTACTTGACAACTGTGCGACTTCGGGCAAGTTCTTCGACACCCCTGAGCCTCAGTTTCGTCATCTATACAATGGGATTAATCCGTCTGTACCTTGGGTCGTCCCAAGAGAGAAATGGGATCACACATGTGGATGAGCACAGACCGGGGCTCTGTAAACACCATTCATCACTGACTGGAGCAGCAACCCGCGGCCCCCTGCGGCTATACTAAGGGCCTGGGGCGATTTCCTCTACAACCCCCCCCCCCCCACCGCCCCCGGCCTCCCACATCCCGAGTTCCCATCAGTACAAGCTCCTGGCTTGGCTGGAGGACTGGTCCAGGGGCTCCCCTCTGAACACATCTGTGCCTGTTCAGCAAAACGGCCTCTGGGCAGAGAAGATTGAGTGCCTCCTAAGACCTGAGCCCTTGATCACCAGCGAGTTCCATCTCCGCTCTGAGCGACAACAACTTTGTCTGCAGCAGGCGCCGTGGGAGCGGAATGTACACCACCCCCGGCCACGCTCAGCCCAGCGTGAACCCGAATGCACCTTGGAGATGCAAAGGTTATATTGTGTGGACCTGTGTGGGGGGAAACTTACAAAACACAAGCACGGAAGCCTCAAGCACAGCAGAAAAAGCAAACGCCCGCGACCAGGCTGCTGAGAAGCAGAAGAGAGGACAAAGCCGACGGTTCTTTCCTTGGACCCCTGCGTGCTCGCTCCCCTGTCGTTCCCACCACCTCTGGGGCCGATGACAACAGCCTGTCACCCTCCTGAGTTCCAGGGACGCCCCCTCCCTTTGAAACCGTTCAGGGGGGCGGGTGCGGCGCAGGTAGGAGGTTGGCTGGCGGACACAGGTGAGGGGTGTTGAGTGAACGCTTCATAGGCATTTTCACCAAAGAAAAAGAGAGGGGGCAGGCGACTCACTTGAGGAGAAGTTGGCCTCCGTGTGCACGGGAGGGGTGGAGGGCATGAAGGGCCCATGCCCCACGAAGAAGGAGCGGAGGGAGCGCTCGGACAGGAGCGGGGAGCGCTGCTGGGACGGGATGTTCTCACAGCTGCCCACGCCGCTGTGGATCTTGAGGTTCAAGGGCTTGCTCTTCTTCTTGGCTCTGGAGGGGAGACAAAGACAGGAACAGGAAATGCACCCATGCACTCACAAAATGGGAGCAGGAAGACCCAACACCTGAGCATGATACCCGACATTCACTCCCGCCCCGACCCAGCCCAGCAGCTCTCCCCACGCCCCTCACCGTGCTCAGCCATTATTCTGTGCCGTTTCTCACCTACAACCCTTTCCCCATGATGTCCCCACTGCCTGGAGTGCCGTCCCCTTCTCTGCCTGGTTAATCCCCATTTGTCTTTTATGACTTGGTTCTGGCACCCTCTCCTCCAGGAAGCCTTCCCTGATACCCCAATCTCTCCCAGCCAGGATTGAGTATTCTTCCTCCAAGAAGCCTTCCCTGATATTCACTATTCTCTCCTAACCTGGGTTGGCTATTCCTCTCAAGTCTCCTAAAATGTTCTGTGGCTGGACTTTCCTATTTTTCCAAATTGGTTCCATCTGTTTTTGTCTCCCAAGTGGACTGTGGGTCTTCGAGAGCAATGATTCTGTACCCTTCATTTCTATGTCCTGGGCAAGTGGCACAAAGCCTAGTGCACACTGGGTGCTCATTAAATGCTTACTCAGTGACCGATCTGCACTTAGCACATTACATTCAACTGTGGGCTCTCCCTGAGAGCAGGAACCTGTGTTTTTTTCCGACCTCTCAGCCCCTTGCGTGGCACCAGCTGAACAGAATGAACCTTTCCAGCTGCTTCTGAAACACTTCTGCCCTTCCCAAAGAGTTCGGGTGGTCAATTTAAGAGAGTTTGGTTTAAAACAGCATCAAAAACTAACCTCCCTGCTCTTCTCCCCACCCCTCAACATGCCCCATTCAGGTCTGGCCAGGAGGTGGGCGCCCTCTTGTGGCCAAAGGGAGCCCTCCTTGCAAATGTTCCGAGTTGTGGAAGGAGCGCCTAGGCAGCTGTGTGTTCATGTGAGACTGGAGGCCTCCACACATGCAGCCTGAAAGCCATCCTCTCCAGGAGGCCCGCTGCTTCAAGGAGCTCGGGTGTGCCTGCAGAGTCGCCCCCTCCCAGGGCCTGCGCTGGCAGCCCTGCGTGTCCTCTCGCCACGGGGCTGCGGCAAGTATATACCTAAATGATAGTTGTGCAGAGGGGTGGGTAAAAACATGGATAACAGACAGACAGACGGATGAAGAGATGGATGGATGGTAGATGGAAGGAAGGGTGGGTGGACAGACAGATGGAAGCAAGGATGAAGAAAGAAGGATTCATGAATAAAAGACGGAGAGAATGGGAGGAAAGCAGGGTGGGAGCACGGACAGGAGGGATGGAGAGAGGGAGGACGAGAGGGTGGAAGAATGGAAGGACAAAGGGATGGAATGAAAGAGGGAACGGGAAGAGAGAAGGGATAAAAGAAATGGAGAAGAACAAGAGGGTGGACAGGTGGACAGATGGACGGGCGGGTAGAGGGACAGACATGTGGACGCATCCAAAGATGGGAGGATGACGGGCAGATGGCGAGGTGGACGGATGAGACGAAGGACGAGAGGGTGGCGGGGTGAAAGACGGGCAGGCGGAAGGAGGGAAGAGAGGCGGGAGGAGGAGGACACAGGAGGACGGACGGCCGTTTGTCGGGGGTGCCAGGAGATCCAGCATCGCCCCCACACTCCGAGGACGCCTGTACGGACAGGATGTGGGGTTCAGCTTTCCCGCCCCCCCCTCACCGCCGGGCATGCTCAGAGAGGAAACAGACACAGGTAACTGTGTCTAACGATTGTGACTGTGTATAAGACTGGGTGCGTGTTCTGCAGATGCAGTTAAAAAGGATATCCTCTCCACAACCTTCACAGGATATTAGATATCACACGAAGCTCTCCTTTGGAAATGGAGCCAATTTTGGAGAAAGCTGGGAAATGAGGTGGCATGACACGTTGGCGAGGGCCACTCCATCCTTTGGGGCTGTCGGAGCCCTGGGGGGACCGTGTGCCTTCTGGATGGGCGGGCAGGTCAGGACTCCCTGACGTGGCACGCCGTGCCCACAGCAGCCCCAGAGTCTGGCTCGGCTACCACGCGTCGGCAGAAGGAACAGACGCCCAGTGCTGGGGCTGTAGTCTCTGCTTAGGAGGATGTGTTTGCTTTACCACGAACAGCAAAGGGCCATTCCGGTGTTGGGATCCAGGAAAGTTCTTCCAACCTTCCTGATGTCTAGTTTGCACAGAACATCCAAACTAAAAGGACCCTGAGAATTCTGGCCTCCTCTACAAATCGGCTCACTACCCCCCATCTCCAGTCCCACCTTCCCACCCAAGCCACCCCCTCCCTCATCGGAGCCACTGCCTGTCAATCAGGTTCCCGATCCCACTAATTTTTTTAACTTCTGGTTATATGAGGTGAAATTTGCGTAATATAAAACTCACCACTTTAAAGTAAACTCGGCAGCATTAACTATTCACAATGTGCAAACCTAGTTCCAAAATACGTTCTTCATCCCAAAGGAAACCCTGTGCCCACCAAGCAGTGACCCTCCACCCCCCTCCCTCCAGCCCCTGGCGATCGATCACCCATGTCCCTGTCCCTGTGGACTCGCCTCCTCTGGACGCCGCATACGAACGGAACCAAACGACAGGCAAACTCTTGCATCTGGCCGCGTTCGTGCAGCGCCATGGTTTCCAGGGTGGCCCATGCTGTAGCCCGTGCGGAAGCCAGGCCTTTCTATGGCTAAATAACTCCCATCCCACTTTGATTCTTCGCCATGTATTTCCCACCCAGCAGCCAAAGTGAGGTGTTGAAAGGGGTACATGCTATCATGTCATACCCCTGCTGAAAAACTCCCAAGGCTTCCATTGTCTGCCCCTCTGTGGCTCCCAAGGGCATCACAGGACCCTCGACGCCCTCTCCCCAGCTCCCCCCAGTACCATCATCACCTCATTGCCCTCCGACTCTAGCCACGGCGGGCACCAAGTTCTCACACACCGCAGGGCCTTTGCACATGCTGCTCCTTCTGCTAGACCCTTATTCCCCGCCCTGCCTGTCAGTGGAGACTTACTTGCCCTTGAGGAATCACTCACCCAGACGCACAGTGCCCACCCATCACAACTAGTTCTATCTCGGGTCGCAGGTGCACCCTGCACCCCCTGCTTTTTCTGACATATTCCAGTGGGAATTCTGCATTTACTTATGTGGCCACTGAATGAATGTCTCCTCCAGACCCGAGCCTGCCACACAGACAGGAAGGACTTGTATCCACGGCACCTCACACAAAGCACGCACCCCAGAGTGGAAGGGCCGAGACCAGAAGCCAGGTCAGCAGGCTCCCATTCCAGTCCATGTGCCTCATCTTCAGCAAGGGCCACTGGCCCCTTCTACCTTGGGGGAATTCTGCAGGAATGTGGCCCCGTTTCCACCTGAGAGTCAGGAGGGCTGGCTTAGTAGGATCTCCTCAGTGAACTCCCCACTATGCGCTCCTTGAGGACAGAGACACACCTTGGGTTCCTTTTCCTAGCCCCCGGGCACCCCCTGCCTAAGTCTTCAGCTGGCTCTGCACCCACAAGGCTCCAGAGCAACGCGCATTTGCCAGCCCGCCTCTCGGCGCCCTCGTCCAAGGAACAGCGAGCGAAGTCCCAGATGGGTGTTTAGTCCTTGCAGCATTTCCTGTTCCAGAAGTCTGTTTGGCTTTGAGGTAAGCAGAGCCACCAGACTCCTCACCCTTGGCTTTCTCGTGTGGGGTTGTGTCCCCTTGAACTCAAAGGCCATCGCCCGGCCAGGTCCCTCAGCGTCTCATTACCAGCGTCTGGAGCGCCTGGCCCAGCCAACTGGGAGGAAATGACAGGGCAGGGGACAGACCAGCTCCCCCAGGCATGAGTGGGGCAGGAGTGAGCACATGTTCTCGTATGCCACCCTGCACAACAGATCACCAATCCGGTGACCACTCCCCGAAACAGGAGAAAATGCCCACCGGTCTCACCCGTGGCTCAGTGACCTGTCCCTCCCTCTCAGTTTAACTCCTTTGCACTTGGCCCGACCTGATTGCCTAATGGAAGATTCAAAACCAAAGAACAGCGCCATTTCTTGGGTGGAAAGGGAGGGGCAGGGGCGCAGACCCTGGACTCAACTGCTCCGATCCCAGGGAAGGGAGGCGTTTGAAAGCACAGGGGCCTGGTATGTCTGACACTGGGAGGGCATTTAGTGGGAAGCCACTCGGCTCCTTGGCCATGGGTGACAACCCTCATTTCTGGCTTGAGCACACCCAAAGCAGGGCCTTAAGGAACCAGGAAAAACTCCTGGACGGGACCTGCGAAGGCTGACCCCAGCCTCGGACCCCACAACCTCACCCCTGGGGATGTCCCGAAACAGAACGAGCGCCCGTGTCCACGAACAAGCTGCGTGTGGGTGCTCCCGGCAACGTCCCCCACGGGGACAAACCCTGGGGCCCCCTCAAGTCCACTGATGGTGAGAGGAGTAGATAAGTCACAGTTTGCTCACAGAACCGGCTGCTGCACCGCAGTGAGGAGTCTCAAAGACAGAGCGTTGGCCAGAGAAGCCAGCCACAAGGGAGCACTCACTGTACGGCCCCGTTCCGATTCCATTTACGTCAGGTTCAAGAACACATGGACCTACATAATGGGTGGTTTGAGAGGCCAGAGAAAGGTTTTCTCTGGGCAGGTTGTGGGTGGGAAGGGGACCCGAGAGTTTTGCGGGTGTGGGGAGGGTGGCTGCACACGCCCTTGTCTCCACTGGGCGGCGAGCGCCCGGGTGGAACGATGTGTGGGAATTCAGCAAACTGTACATAAAAGCTGCGTACTTTACTTCTGAATGAAAGGTAGGCCTTACAAAAAGTTTTCAAATAATAGTAAAAAAACATTAAAAAGTGGACAAAGGACTTGAAGCAATATTTCTTCAGAGAAAATAAACACAAGGAAAGACGCTCAGCACCGCTAGTCATCGGGGAAAACGCAGATCGAAACCCCGGTGAGACACCACTCCACGCCCGCTGGGATGGCGATAACCAAGAGATGGGAAAACAACAAGTGTTGGTGAGGACACAAGCAGAGCCCGGGGCCCTTTGCCCTGCCGGTGGGACCGCCACTCGGGGTGGCCGCTGTGGAAAACCGTCTGGGGGCGCCTCAGGAAGTTAAACACGGAACTGCTGCATGACCCGGCGATTCCACCCCTAGACACGAACCCGAAATAATCGGTGTTCCAGCAAAACCTGTCCACGGAGTTTGCAGCAGCTGAGAGGTGGGAGCCACCCCGAGGCCCTTTCATGGATGAGCAGGTGACACGCCATGTGCAGCCAGCCACACAACACACAGCCACACAACGGCACGTCCTTCAGCGGCAAAAACATGAGTTCAGGACGCATGCTGCCGCGGGGAAGAACCCTGAACACAGGACGCTGAGCGCGAGGAGGCAGGCACGAGAGACCGTGCGGTAGGGTCGCGCTGACACGAACTGCCCAGGATCGGTGAGGCCCGGGAGACAGAGCAGAGGCGCGGCTGCCGGGCTGTCAGGGCCAGGAAAGAAGTGGGGGAGGGGGAGGGCTGGACAGTGACGACTTAGTGGACACAGAGTTTCCATCTGGGCTAATGAAGAGGCTTCGGAACCGGCCGGAGGTGATCGTCGTACAGGATCATGAATGCACTTAATGCCACAGAGGTGTGCACTATAAATGGTTCAAGCGGCAAGTTTTATGTAACAGCAACACAGGAACTATGTCTCTCCCCCTTATTGGCTGTGTGACCTTAATCGAGGCACTTAACCTCTCTGAGCTCAGTGTTCTCACCCGCGACAACGTGTAAGAATGCCTCTACCTTATGAACATCCAGTGAAGACCCCGTGAACCAATGTGTCATGAACTCATGCATGTCCAGTGCCGGACAGCATCTGACACCTGGCAGGACTGGCAAATACTCTCCCTACCTTGGTCCCTTGCCAAATCTCTTCTCCTCTAGACACAGACTGAGGCTCCTTAAGGTCAACGTTACGGAAGACTCCTTAAAGTCCTTCCCAGATGGAAGTCAGAACTGAAAGCCACGGGAAGACGGACAAGCACCCAGGAACAGGACCGAAGAACCCTGCGGTGCCCTGGACCTCTGGCCTCGGGAGAAACACATGAAGGTGTGAGGACCACGCTGACCAACCAGGGAAGGAGGAGGATGCCAGAATGCAGACGCACGGAGCCCCTGGAAGAGCAGAACTCACAGCAGGGTTTCCGGAGGCATCTGGAGAAAAGCCCTGGCAAGGAACGCAGACCCCAAGGGCCCCTTGCGGGTGCCCTGCGCCCTCCCGAGGACATCCTCCGGGTTCACGCCATCATGCCTCCATCCTCAGGGAACCCCTGGGCACCACCCCGAATCTGCTCATCACTGAAACGAGGAGCCCGGCCTCGGCCTCTGAGAGGGCAGTCAGGGGCACACGTGGGATTGGGCACTCCACGGAATTCTGTTCTGTTACTGTTGTTCAAGCACGGTTGTCCCCATCCCTCCCCCGGTGCTCTCCCTGCTCCCACAGCCAATCCCCACCCTGCTGCCCATGTCCGTGGGCCCTTTACATGTGCTCCCTGACCGAGTGGTGTATTAATTTACTCCCTGGGGCTCCGTCAACCCCAACGAGAAGAGGAGCTAGATATACAGGTATTTGTTTTTTTACAAAAAGCTAAACTTTGCCCAGTAACAGATCAGCTCTCAGTATCAAAGAGACTTACCTTCTACCATGGACTCTAAAGAACACTATAAATGAGCAAAAAGGCAAAACCAGACTCAGACACAGAGAACAGACTGACGGCGGCCAGCGGGGCTGGGGTGGGGGCGGGAAGGTGAAGGGGTTGAGGAGCCCAGATGGACGGTTACGAAACAGTCGCGGGATGTACAGTCCAGCCCGGGAAATACAGGCCGTGAAGGCGTAGTAACTCTGTGGTGCCCGGCGGGTACTGGGAATACAGGCACTTTGTAAAGAATATGGTTGTCTGACCGCCATGCTACACACCTGAAACTAATACAAAACCATACTGAATGCCAACTGTCATCGACAAAGGTGTTTTAATTAAAAAAAATAACAACAGACCTTCTACCAAGACTTGATTTGGGGAAAGAGGAAATTTTTCCACACATACACACACTCCCCTCTTGTCCATTAAGACGCTGCTTCAGATTCAAGGTGAGAGCAAGATAAAATAGAAGGAACAGGAAAAAGGCAGATGGTAAAAACCTTTGCCTTTGCATGTCGTATGCTCTCTGTCTGTACTACGCACGCAACCCTGCGGCTGCGGCACAAAGCCAGGCACAGACGACACGTGAATGAATGGGTGCGGCCCTGCTCCCACAAACCACAAAATTAGGCGGTGGCCGAAACTGGCCCTTGCTCGGGCTGCAGCTTGCCAAGCCCTGTCCTGGGAGGGTCTGGACTTCCATGAAAGTAGGGAAATTGAAACACACCACCCAAAGTAACCCCCAAATGCCAACCCCCATTGCCCCATTCACCCCAAGAGCAGCCACCCCTGCCAGCTGATGTCTCCCATTGCCTCAGCCTGACCCCACCCTCCCGGGTTAGGCTGGGTCTCATCCGAGCACCTCCGTGTTCCTTCAAGCTCTGGCCACAGTTCTGGAGTTCACACGTGTTCTTCCGACTCATTACGTGATGCTGTTTGAAAGTGCCGGGAGGGCAGGGATCACGTGCGGTTTGATTTTTGTGGACCCCTGGCACCCAGCACAGGACCTGGCATGTCAGTAGTGAGGGATCCATTATCTAAATGAATTTGGGAAAGTCCCAGTGCTTCCAATGCACCATCGAGTAAAAGCTGGTGGGCTCCTTGTGGAAGGCAGTGGGGGAGGGGGTGGCCCTCCCGTGGGTCACTTTGCCTCAAGGCTGTGAGAAGGGGCCAGGCTGGCACCCCACCCTGAATATCTGTTTCCAGTAGGAGGTGTTTCTGCATAGAGTGCCTGGTGGGGAGGGGAGGGTAATGAAGCTACAGGAAAGCTAGGGGCCTTTACTAGCCCCCCTGGGGGAGTGAATTCCGCAGTCACAGGACTGTGGAGGTCAGCACTGGGCTCCATCTGCCTGGGACGGCAGAGGGCAGGCCCTGTGCCCGGGACACATTATCTCATGTGGAGTGAGAACGATTATGACTTCCATTGGATAGTTAAGGTAAATGGGGTTCTCAACAGTTAACACACCCAGACCACAACTTATTAAAGGCTCAGGGTGTGTGTGATCACAGATTCCGCCGACTTCAAAGCCTGGTCTTAATTGCTCTATGAATTCCCCTGTCAGAGTGCATCACGCACCTTCCCATTTCACAGATGGGCCTACACGGACCCAGAGCTGGCCAGGCCATCCATTGCAGGGCTGGCTGAGAGGGCCAATTGCTCACTTGCAAACTGGGCATCGTGCCAGAAGGCTGGTCTCGGCCATCTCTTGACCTGGACATGGACGATGCTGCCTCTGCCCCATGGAATGATCCAGAACCCACAGCCCCCCTCCAGGCACACACCACTACACAGCCCCACCCCACCTCCCCCATCCCAACTGAGCTCTCCCAGCCAGCCAACCTCAAGGCTGCCATCCGGGTCCGGTCTGCACCGGCATCCAGGCGTGCTGATTTCCCTGCATCCCTCTGATTAGCAACTAATCTTATTTTTTTGTTCCCCAACCCATAAATCAGTTACAGACCAAAATCTACCCAGGCCACCCTTTCTGACAGAACCCGGGCTCATGACAGCCCTCATTATTAAAAAGGATGGCTGACTTGGGGCAGAGATTTCACAGGCGTGTGGCTGGATGTTTCCTCTGAGGTTTCCTTCCCTGTCCCCTTGCCCGAAAGAAAAAACAGTTTCCAAGGCAGACTGGCATGGAGGTCTGCGTTGGCTGCCTTCTGGGGGGCAGTGGAGCCAGTAGGTGCTGGCCTGGGCTGGCTGCTTCCCCCTTCTCTTGGCCTCCCCCTGAGTAAGGAATCATTTGACTCACAAACATCCCCTAAAATCAGGAACCCTAAAGAAGACAGAGAGAGAGGGCCCAGGAAGGGGACACTGGTGGCATCATTACCCTGGGCCCATGACACCCACCCTTCTGGGGGCAGTTTGGCCTGACCAAGGTGACCCCGAGGGAAGCCTCCTGTTGTGTGGACGAGATCACCCAGTAAGGAGGCAGAAGGGACTGTCATTACTTAGCAAGTCACCTTGGGCTATGAGGCCAGTCTCCCCTCCTGTCGGAAGCAGGGATTTGCTGAGTGGTCCATGTACCCTGGTTCTCACTGCGACGGCTGCCACTCATCATATGCCTGGCCTTGTGCTAAGCATTTTATAGACATTAGCTCCTTCTGTTCTTTTAGATAGGGACTGTCACCTCCAGGTGAGGAAACAAAGGGTCAGCGACTCACCGAGGTTTCACAGCATATGGGGGGCAGAGCGAGGATTTGAACTTGCTTCTGTCTGACCCCCAACGCTCTCAGTCTTAAAATATACTGCAGCCTCCCTAGGACCTGGCTCTGCTCGGGACCATTTGGAAAGGAAGCCCGCCATCTGTCATTGGGTTCTCAGCACCCCGACACCGCCACAGGGTCCACCCAGGGTCCACATCCTCAGCAAACAGAACCGGCAGCTGCCCAGGTGGTGAGCCAGCGCCAGCGAAGGGAGCCCTCTCTGCCAGCGCGGGCAGCGGGGAACATTCACTCGGACTAACTGGGAGCACGCTGCCGCCGGGGAGCACTTCACGGCAGCGCCCCTCACGCTGGGAGAAATGAGCTGAGAGCGAATCCCCGCAGACGCGCCTGAAGAGCAACATTTCAACCTGGTAACTCTGTGAGCAACGCCCTGAAACGCACCCAGCACGGCCTGCGAGACGGACTGCAGCACCCACCCACTGTGGCGGGTTCGGAGAGGACGCGGACGATCCGGGGGCTGGCCGGGTGCCGCGGGCCGGCCACCAAATCTCCGCGGCTCTTAGCTCCCGTACTTGTCAAATGAGGGTTTAGGGCAAGATCATCCATCCTCACCGATACTGCTCCCTTTCCTCCAGACTTACAGCATGACCTCGGGCAGGTCAAAATCTGCAAGGCGTTCAGTACTCTTATTTATACAGTGGGGTGACCTCTCCAGACCCTCCGTCTGCCCCCTGCTCCCGTGGGGGCGAATGAGTCAGCGCTGGCCGAGCAGAGAGCCCAGGAAAACTGCGGCTGGTGTGATGCCAGTGGCGTGGAATGTCCGATAAGTCACCGGGGCCCGTCCTTCAGGGACCGAGAAGCCAGCTGGAAACTCTTTTTCCCCGTGAGTTTGAAGAGCTGCTGCCTGAAATCAGTGTTGTTTTTCCCAACCAAGACCTTCGACCTGCCTTCAGCTTTTGCTTCCAGCGGTAACTCGTTAGAATACAGAAGTGGTTCATTCGGAGTCAAATGATATAGACGGTGGGCTCTCTGGGAATCATCACGCCTTAACACGTTCCTCCACATGTTTATTCCTGCTCAGCAGGACCCGTGTATTTAAATACAGGGTCCAGCAGAAGTGATGCCTGCTTGAGTGTGGTTGCTGGTGGGGTAATAATACGGGGGTAATACTTTGGAGTGTTAATTGGAACACTTCACCTAAAACGTCATATGGTGTGCTTGAGTGTGATATTGTTATGCTACAGAATCACAGGCTTATGATTTTGTAATGAAAGACTCTATAATACAAAAGGGGAGTTATTTGTGCCAGCCCCTGTATCTTAGCCACTGAGATACACTGCCATTTTGCAGGGGGCATTTGTGTGTGACCAACCAGCATTTGCCCCCACCCCCATGCACCCTTTGGGGAATCTCTCTCCTCCCCTGTGCCTGGTCACAGAAGGATGACAACAAAGGACAGACGCCTGCCCTCCTAAGTCACCAGGTGCCAAGTCGGACCAACTGGATTCCCTCCAGAAAACATGAACTTTGTGTGGAGTGATACATGATGGTTGAAAAAATCTTTGAGGCTCAGTTTACCTACCGGGGGCTCCCCACAAACCGGTTAAGTCATTCCTGACACACAGAGCCCCCGAGACCCCTGGATCCTGCTCCTTCCCGAGATTTCTTGTCAGTCCTGAGAGTCATCCCCACATCTTCCAGGTGCGTTCACTGTCCCATCAAGTCAGCGAGACCTGGCTTCTGCTGTTTGCAACCAGAGACCCCTATTGCAGCCTTCATTCAGACAGCAGAAGCTGAATTTCCCATTTAACAAAAGTTTACAACTCAATTTTTTCCAAGTCCAACTAACACTCTCACTCCAGCATTTTTCAGATCCTTTGGGGTAGGGGGTCCAGACATCTACCTACATTTTAACAAGCTCTTTAAAACTGCCACCACACTCCTGGGGGCCACTGCTCTGCCCGGCTAGTCTACAGCGCTGACACCTGCCTGTGCTGCTACCGGCACACTTGGCACAGGCTGATGCTCTGGTCACGAAGTACCGCTCATGATGCCCACATCCGTTCACGCTCCCCATGAACCAGGCTGAGAGTTCAGGCCAGACCAGGGATGGAGCACACCAGAAGAAAAGAGGAAATGTATCCCCAAAGGGTGCTCTCTGGGATGGCCACAGGGCCACAACGGCACACCCCACAGATGGCATACACCCGCCACATTGGGAAAATCTACAGTGTTTATGTCAAAACCGAGGTGCCCCTGCGACAGCCCAGTGTAGTGGGTCCACATTGGAGCACGTAAAGAGAGTAAAGAGTAGGTGTCTTAGTAGGGGAGTCACTTAATAGAATATGGTACAGCTACACTTGAGAGCACTACGTAGTTATTAGAATGAACGAGGCGGCTCTATTGCCACAGCCAACAAATTTTCCATAAAGGGCCAGACAGTCAACATAATAGATTTTGCAGGCCATGCAGTGTCCATCACAATTGCTCAGCTCTGATACTGAATCACAAAAGCCATCCTGGGCAATATGTAAACTCACGGGCATGGCTGTATTCCAATAAAACTTTATTTACAAAAACAAGGAGTGGGCCAGATTCAGCCCAGGGCCACAGCTTGCCCACTCCTGTTCTCCATGAGCAGAAAAAAACTCTAAGATACAATGATGTGGGAAAAAACTCACTGCCAACCAACATGTACAGTATGATCTTGTCTGTTGAAATATAAATATATATAAATGTAAACATGTATGAATATGTCAACACAGTGTTTGAATCTATTTACTGTATATTCCCGTGCTGTATTTAAGGCCACAGAGAAAGAACTGGGAAGGTTCCCACTGAGGAAGATAGTGGAAATAAGGGGGTGAGGGGAACCTCCACATT
>PVIA01004920.1:60424-126443 GCA_004024845.1 Tonatia bakeri
ATCCGCAGAGCACGCGAACCAGCGACCAATGAAGGTACTGATCACGCACCTGACTGACCAATCACTAGCAAGGGCAGGAGGTAAACACGCACGGGGCAGCCTATCAGAGCAGCTTCCCTTTTCCCGTCCCTATATAACCCCCGCCATTTAAATAAAAGTTTGCAGCTTGATCAGAATCCTTTGTCTTGCTGCCGTTCTTTGCGCCTCTTGCTCCCATCCCTATTCATCCGTTTCAGGTAGACTCGGGACCCCCGTTGACTGCTCCGCAGGCCGGAGCACACATTTGATCGTGTGCCCATCTTTTGCAGAGGTGGTGCCTGCCACGAGTGCAATGCAGAATAATTTGTAAGGAAGGGAAAAGCAAGGAGGGAGGAAAGGAAGGGAGATGGGAGAGAGGAAAAAGAGGGAAGACAGAATAGACAGAAAGAAGCAGAAAAGAAGGAAGAGAAGGGAGGGAAGGAAGAAAAGAAGGAAGGCTGTGTACCAATAAAACTTTGTTTACAAAAATAGGCAGTGGGCTACCTTTGGTCCATGGGTCACGTTTTCTGATCACTGGTCTATCACCTCCGATCAGACTGATGGTTGCCAGAGGGGAGGGGGCTGGGACACTGGGTGAAAGGACCCCAGGAATTGAGAAGAGATTGAGAAGTACAGACTGGTAGTTAGAAGACAGACCAGGGGTGTAAAGAACAGCATAGGGAACACAGTCAATAATATTGCAATAATTATGTATGGACCCAGGTGGGCACGGAAATACTGGGGGGATCACTTTGTAACGTATACAGTTATCTAACCACTATGCTACATTCCTGAAACTAATACAGAGTAATATTGAGTGCAAACTGTAATTGAAAAATAAAACTAAAAAAATAAGAAAATATCGACTCCAGGAAGGTAGGGGTCACGGCAGTTCTGTTAACAGCTCTATCCCTGGTGTCTGGGACACACCCTGGCCCAGAGTAGAAGCTGAAGAAATAGATGTTGAGAGAATGAACAACACCCAGCCTCTCCGTTAGCCTGGGAAACTAGCAATCCAACTACTATCCTGAGCCCACGACTAGAGCACGTGTACAGGGAATGTGGCTTTGTCTTTGGGACATGGCAGAACCCGGGGTCTCACTGCTGCAAGGAAAGGCTGCAGCAGTGGGCGAGGAGTCGTGGACCCTCACCTTGCACCACAGGCACCAGGGACCCGGGTGAGAGGCCCCCTCCCCTCTTCCGCCTGCATAGGTGAGCATGCCTGCCCCTCAGCACCTAGACGAATTATGCATCAGGTTTGGCAGGTTTGGCAGGTTGACAGATGGCTGCCCACCGAAGGCCACGCTGGGTGCACACTGAGCCATCGCATTGAGATGTTCCTAAAGCGCCCCTGTCCCCGCGGCCCCTGTTCACAGAGTCCCTGTGCTGTGTGGTCGCCTCCATCACTGTCTACAGCATCCGCCCCAGGTCTCCTGTGGATGCAAAGGGAGGCAGTGTATGTCACAGGACAAGCCGTGAGCTGCAAATTAAATCAAGGAGCAGCAGTAAGAATCCAGCTAATGAGAAGTCTACCGTCTCTTGGAGACCTCCCCACGCTGGGCACTAGGATAAACATTTCCCCAGCACTACATCCAGTCTTCAGAGCCCACTGGGAGGTAGGGGACTGTGCCCCCATTGTACAGAAGGGGAAACTGAGGCACAGAGAGTGGAAGCCGCCTGCCCAAAGGCCCTCCGAGGGGGCGCTCGCTCCTGGCGAGCTGCAGGTCTGTGCTTCGCCTCTGCGGCTGTCGTGGCTACCACCTGGCTGGTGGGTCTCAACAGAGGAGGGACTACAAATGTGGAGTAGAAACAAAAAGACAACCAACCCAATGAAAACATGGACAAGGGACTTGACATCTGTCCAAGGAAGACACACAAGTGGCAGTGAAAAGGCATTAGAGAAACAAAAATGAAACCCCTAGGAGGCCCCGTGAAGCCCACTAGTGCAGCTCTCACTAAAAAAATGGAGAGTAAGTGTTGCTGAGGATGCGGAGAAACGGGCATGGCTGGGGCGGTGGGGGCGGGATGTGAAATGGTGCCGCCACGTGGAGAGAACTGACGATTCTCCAGAAAGCTGGACAGAACTACCGTATGATACAGCAACTCCACTCCGAGGCACGGATCTGAAAGAATTACCAATCCAAACACATACACGTTCTTGCTTGTTCAGAGCAGCGTTATCCACAATAGTTAAAAGGCAGAAGGAGCCCGAACGTGCGTCCACGGATGGATGGATGGATGAACAGATCACGGCCCGTCCATACACACGGAATGTTACCCAGCCTCAAAAGGAAGGAGATTTTGACACATGCTCCAACAAGGATGAACTTGAAGACATGATGTTGAGTGAAATAAGAAAGTCACAAATGGACAAATCACTTACAGGAGGTGCTTGGAGTTGTCAAAGTCACAGAGATAGAAAGTCGAGTGGCAGTTTCGGGGGGCTGGGAGAGGGGACAGCAGTGGGGGGTAGCGTTTAATGGGGACAGAGTTTCAGTTTGGGAAGGTAGAAAAAGTTCTAGAGATGGAGGGTAGTGATGGCTGCAGAATGACATGCATGTACTTCAGGCACTGAACTGTACACCTGAAAATGGTGAAAATGACCAATTTGGTGTTATGTGTATTTTATCACAATTTGAAAATGCATTAGCAAGTGGATCGTCTATCCTCTAATACGGGGAGGTGAAATGGGGAGAAGGGTCCTGTGGGGAAAGGGGAGACAGATGGACAGATAGATAGACATAGACACTTGGACAGGTAACTGCTTCTCCTTGAGAAGCCTGAGGAGAGGGCCCAGGCTCAGGGCGGGGGAGGATGCCATTTCCTGGAAGAAGGAAGCTGGGGGTCGGGGGGGCAGGGGGAAAAAGCTGACAGCTGATGCAGTGAGAGAAGCCGTCCAGTGGCGAGTCTGCCCCCTGCCACCTTCCCCGCAGCTGTCACTCACCTGGCTGTGCGATCTCCACCTCCTCAGATCCAGTTTAGTTAGAGGTTCAGGGCTCCCCAAGTACCAAAGCAAATGCCAACTTTATGACCATCAGCAAGGGAGCTGTGAAACCCGGGTCTGTTGAAGTTCAACGAAGTGCCATCTGCCACCCTGGGGAGACTGCCGGCCCCAGCTTGGGTTTCTGTGGGGCCCCACGCCTCCACCCACGGCCGACACATTATCTCACTGCAAGGAAACCGGTGGACGGTGAACCCCAGTGAGAGCAGACGGCTCAGAAGCACAGCGTGTACCGACTTTCCGAAGTAATAGTGGCCATACGTCTTAGAACAGCCTGAGCTAAGTTTCACCACGGACGCCAAGAAAAACGCAGGTTGGAGTCCAACAAACTCAGAATCACTTCTCTGCACCTTGGATTTCTCTTCTGTACAAAAGGGTGGGCTGTGTCCTAGCACGGTTGGGTCAAAGCCATTTGGGCTGTGGGTCTAGGGGCAGCAACGAGATTCGGAACCCCGCTCTGCAGCTGACCGCTGTTCTACAGGGCGGCTCCCGGACACAAGCCGAATGTGTGCAGTGCTGCCATCAAGCACCTCAGAGAGGCCTTCCTTGCTGCAACCCCGCCCTGCAAAAGCCTCCAGAAGTCCCCTAGGTCACGTTCTGTCCCTCACCCACCTTGGTTTTCAACAAGCACCACCGGACATTATATCCCTTCAAGTTTATTAATCCATCTCCCACCTGGGGCTACCACAGTCCTACAAGCTGCCTCGGGGCCTTTGCACATGACATTCCCTCCGCCTGAAATACTCTTTCCACAGAAATCCCTACAGCTTGTCCCATCATTTCGCTCAGTTCTGTGCTCCAATGGCCTCATAAGGGCAGCCCTCCAAACACCACACCCAAACTGGACAGTCTCCCCCCACCCCACTCTCTACCCCCTTTCCGTGGCTCTCATCCCCTTTGGGGCTGTCAGCATCACCTGGCACTGTGCAGATTTATTGGGCTACGTGCCCCTGGTGTATCTTTCCTGGCAACAGGAGGACCAGGCCTCTGCACGTTCTGTCCTGCCTTCCGCCCGGCACCTACGATAGGGCGTGGCACCCACTAGATAGTCAATAAACGCCTGTAAACAAACCCACATCACCGCTTCCATGTAAAATGTTGGTTATAATCATCACTACCCTTTTCCCGAGTACTGTCGGTGCCTTCTCTCACTTAATTCTCCCGTTAGCCCCACAACGTGGGTAATCTCATTCTCCCATTTTACAGACAGGGCACGGAGTGGCCCACCCAAGGCCATACAGCTACAGGCGGTGGAGGCGAGACTGGCCACAGCTCTGTTAGATCCCAGCGCCTGTGGGCTGGACCATCTGCCTCGCTCCCTCCGCTCACCCCTACGCATCCTGTGTGACAGTGACTGCGCTTGTCCACTTAACCCTTTGCCTCCCCGGCCGTGGTCCAACCTGGGCACCACAGCAGCGTGAGGCCCTTAATGAAATGCAAATCAAATGCAACAAACTGTCAGCGCCAAAATGCCTTTCTTATTTATTTTTCCTGCACACGACTGGCCTGCTTATTATAAAACAAAATAATAAGTCAGTGAAAAATAAAGATGCCTCGGAGATAGATGGAGAGAGAAAGCCTGCCCGCACTTTAACTGGCTTCCTGCCACAGCGGGGACTGAACTAGGTGAGGACGCCACCAACTGCATGGAAGAAAGCGTGTGTTTGCTGAAAGCCACCGGGTGGGGGCAGCTGTGAGTGTGGGAGCAATGTCGGGGCCTCTCGGGGAAGGGAGAACATCTCATTCAAATGTCCTTACAGGTGTTCATGCAACTCACCACGTCAGGCCATCAGGCCGGGCAACGCCGAATAAATGACTCCGGAGGGCAGGAAGGATCCTCTGGTTTGCGACTATTCACTGTTCAGCATCCCCCCCTGCACCGCTCCAGGAAGAGGCACCAGCACCTCCCGCCAAGGGACTGAGAAGAAGACCCCTGGGCTGCACCCGAAGCTCACCAGTCCCTGCCGCACTGCGAAAGAGAAAACTCTCAAAGCTTGAAGCTGGTCACGCCACATCTTCGCTTAAAACCCTTCAGAGGTTTCCCAAGGCTCATAGAGTAAACATCGAACTCTTTACCTCCCCAAAAGACATATCCATTGGGACCTGTGAATGTTGCCTTATTTGGGGGGAAAAAGGGTCCTTGAAGGTTTAATTAAACTAGGAATCGTGAGATGAAATATTGGGTTAGCCACTGGGCCCTAAATGCAATGACAAATGTCCATATAAGAGAAACACGGAGGGAGATCTGACCTAGAAGACACAGAGGGCAAGGCCAGGTGAAGACGAAGCAGGGACTGGAGTGATGTGGCCACAAGCAAGGGGTACCTGGAGCCACCAGAAGCTGGGAGAGACAAGGAAGGATTCTCCCCCAGGGCCTTCAGAGGGGGCCAGCCCTGCTGACGCCTTACTCAGAGTGGTTTACAGCCTCCAGACCTGAGACAACAAGGTTCTATTGCTTTAAGCCACAGGCGGTTTGGAGTAAGTTGTTACACAGCCTCCCAAGTCTTCACGTGATCCAACCCCTCTCACTCACTCTCCCTTCCACCAGGCCGCCCTTCCTCATTCACTCAAATGCGACGTGCTCCCTGGCCCACCCCAGGGCCTTTGCACACGCTGTTGCCTCTGCCTGTCCCTCCGGTTAACTTCTTCTATACCTTCAGATAGCAATTCCATCGCAACTCCCCTCAAGAAGCCTTCCCGAAGTTCATTGGCCAAATGTGATTCTCCATTACAGACCCTCCCAACACTAGGCACCTCTCCCGGCTACCTGCCAGCCCCTGCCGGTTACCAACCCAAAGGTGTGCAATGCAGTCATCTCCCTGATCAAAGTCTAACTTCCCTTCTATCCCCAGACCTGTGCCCGCGGCGCCTGCTATATAACGGACACCCAGATATCTGATCGAATGTTGAAGGGAGGGGTAACTTAGAGAACCTCAAAACCAGGTTCTGTAACCAACATCAAACAGACCCAGCAAACTAAAAAGTGGGGGAAGCGGAGAAGAGGGGGGCCTCCAGGGGAGAGGCCAATTCAGACTGACTCGTTTTCCCAAAACCACATTGAAGTTTCCAGGAATCACTTCCAGAGCCTGTGGATGGTGTCAAACCAGGACTTCCTGTTTCTCAGACTCCTAGGTGTTGGCAGAACTAATTTTGCCTTTAAGGATCATTTTTATCCATGTCCCCACCAAACTGGAATATTCCCAGAGACCAGCCCAAGGCCCCGATCACTCGCAAACAGAGATTCGGTGAAACTCCTGGAACTGGGGGCCAGCAGCCCACTGCAGCCCCTTCACACGCCCCTTTCTGGCTATGGGACGCTTAGCTGGGAGGCATCTTCCAGAACTACAATGTTATACATTCAGGGCCCGTTTGCTCTACTCACGGCTGGACCATTGACTGCAGGGGGAACCAGCCAGCTCTCCGCAGGACTCAGGTGGAGGAATAGTGAGGACAGTGTTCCAGCAACAGGCTGTTCTCCTTCTCATTTTCTCCAGATTCCCTACGTCTCATCGACTCCCTACGAGAAGGCAGCCCAGCAATGAGGGGTGAGAGAAAAAAGCCAGGACCAAACCAGGGTCAGGGAGAGGGAGAGGCAGACGGCTCAGGAGTCAGGGCTTGAACCACATCAGGCTCAGCCATGGGCCAAATCCTGGGCAAGTTACTTAACCTGTCCTGGTGTCCCTGGCTCATCTGTAGAGCGGGAACCAATTTGTCCACTCAGCAGCACCAACAGCACGCCGGGGAGGGCAGGGGCAGGAGGAAATGAGCGAGGCACTCAGGGCATGGAACTGAAGGCGGCGGCACTGATTCCTGGGCACCTGCCCAACCCCAAGAGTGAACGGCTTCTTAATGGCTGCTCCGTACACCCCTCACTCGCATCTGGCTGTGGCGCTGGGTGCGAGGGTGTCCAGAACCTCACCGAGGCCACCCCGCTGCCATGAAGTCTGTGAGCTGAAGGGGAGAAAACCTGCTTATGCTTCCTGACACTGATCCCCTGGCCACAGCCAAAGCAGCCAAGAAATTGCATCTTGAAGTTCTTAAAAGGCAATTCCATCTCCTGCTGAAAAACCACTTGTATGTCCCAGGCTAGCTGAGTTTATCGCACACACACAGCTACCCAGCAATCTTCCCGGAGAGCAGGATTAGAGGCCAGAGGACGTTAACGCAGACGGACCCATAAATATCGGTCCCTTCCAGACCTGCTCCGCTGGGGTGTCCACCCTCCCAGTCCCAGCGCTGTGCCCCCCGACCGCGCGGGGCCCGGATGGCCAGCACTGGAATTGCCCCGCTCCATGAGGTGTAACTGAAACAGGGTGAAATCAACTAGTCTCTTTACTTGGCAAAGAAACTGTGGAGAAAAAAAGGCAACACACAGCACAGTCCTACCACCCGGATACATTAGCATAAACAGAAAGCATTTGAGGCGATTTCTGGGTAAAAGCTGGGTCTCATTTCGGGGCATTTTTGACGTATGCACTGCTTCCGCTGGGCTTCCAATGGAGGACGTAAAACCTTCGGATTACCTGAATTCAAGGGGGGCATTTCGTATTCACGGAGGAGGGAAACTCATATTCGTGCCTTTGCGGCGAACGCCGCCTGAGCCGCAGGTGCCCCCGAGAGAGCGTCCACGTGCTTGCCTTCAGTGCGGGTGACACGGCTGTCTTTCCAAGACCCGCCGCCATCTACAGCCGCACGGGCAGGTGGAGAACCGCCTTCCAGCACGGACGCGGAACGTGGCACTGGGGCAAGCCGAAGGAGCCCAGTTGCCACTGGTCTCCGAGCGTTCCTGTCCCGCGGCCATCATGACGCTCTCGCGAGATATGCGCGGAGATCCCTCCGCGCGCCCACGTGCGCTACTCAGCCGCTGCGATTTCCGAGCAAGGCGGAGCGTCCGACCACCTGTATCCGTTTCCTGGGGCCGCTGTAACCAACTCCCCCAAACTGGGTGGCTTAAACAACGGAGAGTTGTTTTCTCACAGCTCTGGAGGCGGAGAGTCTACATGCAAGGTGTTGGCAGGTCCGCACTCCCTCCCAAGGCTCCAGGGAGGGGTCCTTCCTTGTCCCTTCCAGCTCCCGCTGCTCGGAGCAATCCATGGTGATTTTTGGCTTGCTAGTGCTCACTCCAATCTCTGGCTCAGTCTTCACGCAGTCTTCTCTGTGTGTGTCTACATGTCATCTCCTCTTCTTGCAGGACACCAGTCACTGGATTTAGAACCCACCATAACCCTCTGGGTGAAGGTGGACCACCGCCTGCTTTTGTGAATAAAGTCCCGTTAGAATGTAGCCAAGTCCACTTACTGATGTACCATCTGTGACTGCCTTTGTGTGACAAGTGCAGGGTCAGTTGCAACAGAGACTATCGGGACCCAGAACCTAAAATATTTACTATTTGGCCCTTTATAGAAAAGGCCTGCTGACCTGTGCATTACACAATTGAAAAGGCTCTTGAGCTGGGGTGACTTCAATTATAAGCTACTACGTCTAAGTTTGAAGAATAGGGCAAAGTCAGAAGGGGTCATGTGCCTGGGCTTTCCTTTAGTTACTTGTCCCACAAATATTCCTTAGGGGCCTACTATGTGCCAGGCCCTGGGCTAGATGCTGGGGATACAGCTGTGAACTAGATGGTGACCTAGGAGCTTAGAGTTCGTTCCGTAAAGGACGGCGTAGTGACAACTACGGAAAATGCACAGAAGTCCAGTCCTGGGTGCGCTGAGAGCGGATGAGAAGCATGCAGACACACGCATCACTGGGAGAGAGAGGCTCCCGGAGGAAGCCAAGACCACATGGGGGACCAGAGACAGAACATGCCCAGAGTGGAGACGCATAGGCCACCCCTCAGCCAGCACTGAAAATCATCAGCTTTGCTCCCTCGCCCCAGCACCCTCCCAGCCACGCAGCAGGCCCACGTACACACTGAGAAGCCACCTGGTGCTTGGGATCAGGGGCGCAGGACAGTGTGGGTCAGGAGCAACTCTCCGTGCACTGTGGCAGGTGATCAGATGGGCCCCTGGGGACACCAAGCAGAGGTTCCCTAACCCAATCCTTACCCTGCTGACGTCAGGACCCAAGCCTGACCTTGGTTTGATGGCAAACAGCTGCCGTTTGCTGCTGGGTGACAGTTTCCATCTGCTTCATTGCCACCATCACCCAGAAAACACATCTGCAGCCGAGTGCCCTCTGCCCTAATCGGCTCTGATTGGGTGGGCCGTCACAAAGCACTCAGAGCATGCCAGGCAAGGCTGGGTCCAGGGGCTGCCCTCCTCTTTAACACTCTGGGCAGCCGGGGAGGTGTGGGGGGGGAAGGCTCCGAAACCCAGCAATGCAGAACTCATTCCCAGCGCCTCCACCCACTGCGCTGAGCCTCAGTGTATCCATCTGTGAAATGGGGCCAACCGGGCCTGCCTCACAGAGCCGCTAGGACGCAGTGAGGCAGTGACCGCAACCTCTAAGCCTCACTGAGTCCCCACTGCGTGAAGAAAATTCAGCTGAATGTTTTTGAATGCCTTCACTGGTTATGACTTCCCATCCTGTTTATCCACCTGCAGGGATCAACCCCGTCTCAGAGGAGAGGAAACTGGGGCTGAAAGAGGTGAAGTGCCCTGCCCACATTCCCATGATGGAGAGACATTCAGAAAGCGTCACCTCTTCTCCTGCAGGATCTGTCACTCTGTGTGAGAAGCAGACCGAAACGTGGCCCAATCGCATGTACAGAGAGGGGACTGGTGGCTGCCTGGAGCCGGGGCAGAAGCTGCAAATGGGCACAAGGGGTCTTTCTGGGGTGTGGGACACACTCTAACTCTGGATGTGGTGAGAGTGGCACAGTTCTGTAAAATTAATAAAATGCATCAAGTGGTACTCAACGTGGGTGAATTTCATGGTATGTAAATATAAAAATATGATTTTGCTTAAAAATGGTTTGGTCAGGGTAATGGCTATAAATACATGGGAATAGGTAGGAGAGAACAGTAGACATGAAAACACTAGTCCACAAACACTTGTATACGTGAATGTTCGGGGCAGCATAATCTCCACCAGCAGGCCCTTCACTTAGTCTCATCCGCAAAGTCCCTTTTACCATGTAAAGCATTTAACATTTGCACAAGTTCTGAGACGTGGACATCTTCGGGGGCACTGTTGATATCTGGGCCAGAGGGCTGCTGCGAGGGGCTGCCCTGTGCACTGTGGGGTATCGAGCGGCGTCCCTGGTCTCTCCCCAACAGATGCCAGTGTCATCCCCCCACACACTGTGACCTCCAAACCTGACTCCAGGCAGTGCCTGATGTCCCCTGGGGAGCACAGTCACCCAGACGGAGAACCACTGGCCCATGGGAGAGACACATACTAAATGTGCTCGGTCGTGCAGAGTCTAGATCCACAGCCAGTTCTTACCCTGAGAAAAAAGGTCAGAGAGTCAGTTCGCTCCTGCCTCTCGAGGGGTGGATCTGGGTAGGACCTTGGCATTTGAAAAACCATCTGCGAGGAAGCAGCAATAATGAACCCAGGCCCGACATCTGGGGAGAGACAGGAGCGAAGAAAACACAGCCAGCCCCACAGGTGAGGACACCATTTGAATATGCCCTCTTGCTCCGAACCATCAAACCATCGTTTCTGTTTTGTTTAAAGAAAAAAAAAATGACTGACAGAAAAATTGGCAGGTGACATCGGAGGCCTTGAGGGCATTTGGATTTTATTACCTGCCTCTCATCTTTTATTTAACAAGGAAATGGGGACATTTCTGAGCATTCTCGGGCAAAGAAAATAATGGAGCATTCAAATGCATGGCAAAGTACAAATCAGGGCCGAGCAGACAGCGAGCGAGGTCCTGGGGTGGATAATAGGGGAGCTCGGGGTGCCGGCACCTCCCCACGCCCTGGGCGGGGCCTGCCACAAACATTTTGGACTTGCTGGCCCCCACCATCACATGAGTCAATTCCCTAAAGCCTACGCAGATACAGTTCTAGATATAAACGACATAGACAGAGATAGAGATGATATTGATATACATGGAGACATGGATAGAGATTTAACTGATGTAAATTAGATGAGAGATATAGATATGATGATGTAGAGATGAAATATAGAGACAGAGGGAATAGGGACGGGGGGAGCAGGGAGAGAAAGGGGGGCACCTGCTGGTCTGTGTCTCTGGAGAACCCTGACTACACAGACCTGGGCATGCTAGTGCTCACTCTCCCCAAAAATTCATAGTTAAAGGCTTAAGAGCAGTGACCTTGGGACTGAAATCGGGGCAGGCGGGAATGGCGCCTTTCATTGTTTCCCTCTGTATCCATATAATTTATATTTGTTACACCAGCTCAGATTATCTTTATCATTTAAAATAAGGGGAGGGGAGGGACAGGAAGAAGAAGGGAGGGGAGGACAGGTCAGACAGGACAAAGGAAAGGAAAGTACGTCCAGCCACCACACTCCCAGCCTTTGCCCTCTCTTCCTCCCTACATTCTATCCGCCCCAGTGAGCTTGTAGCAGAGAAAGGGCTTCTAGAGTGAGAGGTGAGATGGGGCTGCTCCCCCGGGGAGGAGGGACTGGCACAGATTACCCTGGGAGGCTGACTCTGCTTCATGGCTTCATCGGCTGGGGCTCCCTGGAGGCCAGCAACCCACCGCTTCTAGGTAGGAATTAAACAAGTTCGGCACAGAATCACTTGCGATGTCTGGGGGCTGGAAGGGCCCCTTATGCCCCAATACTCATCTAAGAGGTCGGCGTGATTGGGAGCAGGCTGGGGAGAGCAGCGGCTCTTCGTTATCAAAGCCAGCCTGTTAAATATTCATTCAATGCCTGTTACTGGGGCAGGAAGATGATCGGATTTAAGGTTCCAATCTCACTGATCTATTATTCTTTTTGGAGTGGCAGGTGGAACTCTTTCATGAAGTTGCGAATTATAAAACTGCACCGTCCTTTGAAGGGAACTTGAAGTAATCAAGGGGAACTTTTTCTTTGCCCCAACACGAGCCCTCCTATGCTCAATGCTGAAGGAAGGCAAGAGAAGGAGCAGGGGGAAATCTGGAGGGCAGCCTGCACCCATTTGCCCCTAGAGATGGGCTAAGGGTGAGGGTGGGGGAAGATTCTCAGAGCCCAGGACGAGGGAGAGGAGGGGTAAGGGGAGAAGGGGGAGGGGCAGAGAGGCAGCAGGGAAAGGAAACACAGAGAATCTACCTTGTGCCTGCGCTTCATCAACAGCATCCCATTTCATCTCTATCCCACCCGTTGAAACAGCTATTATGCTCAGAGAGGTTAAGTGACTTGCCCAGGGTCACACAGCTAGCAGAGCACACCACAAGGATTCAAATCCACTCAGCCTGACCTCTAAGTCCCGTGTCCTGTAGCAGCTGCCTCCTGACTCACTCGGGCATCGGCACCTGTGGGCCCCTCTATTACCGGTACTTCTCAACCCGGGGACAGTTTTGTCCCCCAGCGCACACTGGACAATGTCAGGAGACATCTTTTGTTGTCACAACTTGGGGAGGGAGTTGCTACTGGTACCTCGTGGGTAGAGGGAAAGGAAGCTGTTAAAGACCCTCCAGTGTACAGGGAAGCCCCCCACCACAAAGAATTAGGTAGCCCCAAATGTCAACAGTGTCGCTGTGGAGATACCGCACTTGGGGGAGGGCATCACACTCACCCCCATGCATCCTGGCTTCTGGCATTCACCCCGAGAATCTAGAAATTCCACCCAGCGCTCTCATATTTCTGCCCAACACCCGGGACAAAACTCACGTGGCAGTGAGCAGGTATTTGGGGAATTACTGTCTCTCCACGTTGCCCCTGGATACATAAATTCTCATCTAAATGCATGTTCACGCTCATAATTTCACAGTGAAGCGAGGCAAGCTTCTCATTCGGGGCCACATTCTAGGTTTCTCTCCACCGAGAGCAGTAAGAATCTGCGCTCCCTCGAAATAAAGCGTGGCCGTAACTAACGTTAATGAAACCCTAAGTCGGCCCCCATGCCAATGCGGAAGGATCACGCTGGTGGGTCTATGCACTCAAGACCACCCATCCTACTCCCAGCCCCCCCCTGCCCCCAAATAAAATGCAACATTCAGGAGGATCCAAAGAGGGGGCTCAATCCCATTTCAGCTGCCAGGGAACCTGGAGGGCCCACGGGAGCACCAGACAGAAAGCTCAAAGAAGGGTTTGGGGAGATAACGGGGAGAAAATTCACTTCAGCTGGGCGCACACTGAGGCTCGTCGCTGGGGCAGACAAGGGACATCAGCAGCTCATCTGTCTCCACAACTGTTGGAAGGAGTTAATCTTCTTGTCCCTAATTTATAGGTGAAAGGTCAGCAAGCCTTTTCAGAAAAGGGGCCAGCTAGTAAACGTGTTAGGCTTTGCAGATGGCACGTAATCAGCTCTGCCATTTTGGCACAAAAGCATCTCTGAGGTGCACCAATGCACCCTTTGGTCCATCCTTCTGTCCATCCATCCATCCATCCATCCATCCACACAACAAGTATTCACGGACACCCTGCCACACGTCAGCACTTTGGATCAAGGAAATGAGTCTACTCCAAACCGTTCTCAGAGAGTTCCGGTCACACTGGTCTTCATCAAGGTCCTGGAGCTCGTGGTGCTGTCCTGCCTTGGGACCTCCTCCCACATCTCCACTCCCCCAGAACACCCCCCTGCCCCCCCCCGCCCCTCACCCTCAGCTCCTGCGCCCTTTTTTCGTAGCACGCGGGACACTTCAAAACGATTTCGACTCACTATAACTTTGTTTTATGTCGGCTCCCCCCGTTCAAATATGAATCCTGTGAGGGCAGGGATCAAGTCCTTCTCATTTGCCATTAGATCCTCCGCATCGGGCACATCGCAGATGCTCAAGGAAGAGTTTATTGACCTGAACTCAGGAGCCGAAAGCCAGAAACATCGGCCCCAAAGCACGGCCTCCACTCCTTACACCAAGGGCAGC
The DNA here is from genome assembly GCA_004024845.1 of Tonatia bakeri. Classification (NCBI taxonomy): domain Eukaryota; kingdom Metazoa; phylum Chordata; class Mammalia; order Chiroptera; family Phyllostomidae; genus Tonatia; species Tonatia bakeri. The sequence continues at coordinate 74,375 of PVIA01004920.1, forward strand.
CTAGACCCTGCCACAGGCGCCGTGTGGCTACTGAGCACCCAAACTGCGGCGTGTCGGAACAGAGATGCGCTGTAGGCATACAACACACACCCGATTCTGAAGGCTTCGTACAGGAAAATGGACCCTAAAATACCTCGAATGTTCATATTAATTGTATGTTGAAATGTTGTTTTGAGTTTCCTGATAAAATGAATGATCAAAGTCAACTTTATATTTTTTTAATGTGGCTGCTAAAGTTTTTTAAATTATATGTGTGGTTTGCATTCTGTGTCCACTGTGTAGCCTTCGTCCAGAACCCCCCAGTCTTCTTACTAATTAGCTCTATGACATCAGTCCAATCACCGAACCTCAGTGGGTCTCGGTTTCTTTATGCAACAAACAAATATAAACAATTTTGACCTGCCAACGCCACGGGGGGGTGGGGAGGAAATCTATACAAATGTGAGCTCTTCTGTAATGAGGTTCCCTGACTCTGTCTCTCGATTCCACGTTTCCTTCCCTCCCCTGCCAGCTCCTGGATGTGACCTAACTTCCTCCATCTCTCTGATCCCCATGATCTGACTTCCGGGGTCAATACCGGTTCTTCCTCCCAAGTGACACAGCCTCCCCCTGTCCAGCCCCAGGGCGCACTTGCAGAGGCTGAAGCGTTTGTCAGGACGAGCCCACTGTCCCACTGTCCCACTGTCGGGCTCCTCCCGTTCACCAGAGTTGGTGTATAATGTGCCTTCCCACCTGATTGCAAGTGACCTATGAAGTTGTGAGGGCGCCAAGGAAAACCCGAGCGTTCAGACAAAAAGCTCTACCTTCGAGAGAACACTATATAACTGAGGCTGACTGGGGGCTGAGGTTTTAATTATGTTTAAAATGTCGCTGACACCTGTTGGTCCAACCTGCCTATTACCCATTTCCTCCAGCTCCCATAAATGCACGGTCATTTCCCTTTTGAGGACCCACGCCTTCCCTAGCCTCCACCCACATACATGATCTGTGTGGGGCAGGCAAGTGTGTGTGTATACCTCTCCCCATCAGCTTATTTGCTGTGTCTCATCACCTGCACACAGCGATGGCTTCAAGCATAGGCATAAGACCCAAGTTGATTTAGTGGGAGCCAATCCCAGGCATTTTGTGGGAACTCTCAGGAAAGAGGACTTGCTTTGCCCACTGGGGTTGTAATCCTAGAACTACTTGAGACACAGAGTTGGGGCAAATAGATCATCACAAGAAAACAAAGCTATCCTAGAGAAAGGACCAAAAAGGACAGAATCCCTTCAACATTGTTTAAGCACCTAGATCTAACTATACCTGAAGCCAGTCCCTCTCAACTTTGCAGCCACAAAGCCAGCAAACACAGTTTGTGGGAAAAGCCCATTTGAGATTTAATTACTTGCAACCAAAATAATTCTGTCTAATGCAAAAGAAATCAAGTATAGCACATTTTAAAAGACATTTACTTCTAGAATTTTCATGCAGTAACACCATCTGGGGTTAAGAGTATTGTCTAGAGATACTGCTAAGAATCTTCTACCACTAGGGTTTCTTAACTTTATTTTTTATTGCTGACACTATTACTTTAAATTGAATATAAACACTGGATCACGAGAAGGGCACTTTCTCTGATTGTCTGCTGTCCGTGGAAGTACAGACACCACTCAGCAAAACTACACTTGAGACAAGTCGCTCCACTTGGATCAGAACTGGATCGGTGGGGCTTTGAACTGACGTCGCCTTCAGGGCTTTCTTCTTGTTACTGAAAAGAAACCTCTTGTTGGAAGGCCACCGGAAAACCTCCACCTTTCCCCTGAAATCCTGGCTGCAGGGCCCCTTGTTGGCCAGCCCACAAGGCTGGTGAGTGGGCGGCTCCCAGTCAGGTGGGGAAACTGAGGGTTACCAGTGCCCACCCAGAAGGAAGTGTATGACCTTCAGTGTCCAGCTCTGCCCTCCAAGCCATGAAGACTAATGATGTGACAATTGTCAGAGGCCTGGAGGTGATTCAAACAAAGCAGCCACCCAAACACCAGAGACTATGTGCAGCCTCTTCGATACACGCGCCCATGGCAGCCCTGGCAAAGCATGGCATACGGTCACTAACTCCCCAGAAGGGAGGACTTCCAGCTTCCCAGACAACGGCCCCGCCACGAACCCCCTGGGTTTTCTGTTTTGCTGAACTTCAAGGAAAACATTTCCTAAGTGGGTTTGCAGTGTTTTACATTCAGTATTATTGTGTATTAGTTTCACAGGGGTTAGACAGTCATACACTTTACAAAGTGTTCCTCCTGATAGTTCCAGTGCCCACCTGGCACCATACATGGTCATTACGATACTCCTGACTGTATTTCCTGTGCTGTACTTTCTATCCCAGTGACTATTTTATAACTGCTGATCGGTATTTCTCAATCCCTTCACCTTGTCTCACCCATTCCCCAAACCCCCTCCCCTCTGGAGACCATCAGTCTGTTCTCTGTATCTATTAGTCTGTTTCTGCATTGTGTGTTCATTTGTAGTGTTCTTTAGATTCCACATATAAGTGAAATCATGTCTACCTCCTAAACTCTACCTGGAAACGAGTGGCAATGCCCCTGGGATCCCGAGGACTCGGTACAGGTTCTGATCTACTGTCTGCAAACACGCAGACTGGACTTCTCTCAAACAGTGACGCAATGGGCAATGTAACCTTCCCGCCAGACCCTGGAGAGCCGAGAGAGTTTAGGCGGTTTTGCTGCCAGCAGCTGCACCACAAGCATCATCGCTCTGGATCATTAACAAAAAACAGTGTTGCCCCACGCCTCACCGCAGTCCCGGGCTGCTGTGTGCTCCACAACCCACGTCAGTCAGACAGGGGGTCTAGAGTGCCAGGACATGACCAGCAGCACTGGGAAAGATGCACAAAAACACGCCAAGAATAAACGGGAAAAGCAACAGAGACCAGAAGTGTTGTTGATCCCTTGCGGGGATGGCTGGGAGTGTTCGGCCCCGGCTTGATGAGTCACTCATTAGAGAAGAAAAAACATGACGTTTTCCTACTGATTCCAGGAGGACTTGGGGGTGAGGGTGGGGGCATTTCAAGATGTTCATCGAGTCCAAGACAAGAGGAGGAATTGGCCTGGCTGATCTGTTTAGACCGGATGTTCCTGGGGCAAGCGAGGACTAAGATGAGGAGTGAGAAACAAGAAGTCTAGTGAGCAAAGATGCTGGGTGCAGTTAGCGCAGGCTACAAATCCTGGCTAAACCAGTTCTCTCTCTCCCCCCCCCCCTCTCTCTCTCTCTCTCTCACACACACACACACACACACACACACACTCACACACACACGATGGCAAGGAGACAGACTACAAAGAGGCATCAGAGAAGAAAAAGAGCCCTGGCTGGTATGGCTCAGTGGACTGAGAACCAGCCTGCAAACCAAAGGGTCGCTGGTTTGATTCCCAGTCAGAGCACATGCCTGGGTTGCAGGGTTCCCCGGTGTGGGGTGTGCAACAGGCAACCACATATGGATGTTTCTCTCCCTCTCTTTCTCTCTCCCTTCCCTCCTGTCTAAAAATAAATAAATAAAATCTTTAAAAATAAAAAGTGAGCATAGTTTTTCTCTCCCAGCTGCCCTCACACAAAGCCCAGTGGAAGCAGGGGATTTGAGAGAAAATGACTGAAGAGGTGGGTGAGAGGGGCCAGGGAGCCTGCAGGAGCCATCGAGCTGGTGCGGTGCTGGCATAAAAACAGGACAGAACAGACAGTCTTGAAACAGACCCACAGAGACAAGGCTGTTGACAGTTGCCAAAGATGCCACGTAATTCAAAGGAAAGTGGGTCCTGGAACACCTGGAGGTTCCCCTGGAAAACAACGAGCCTTGACCCTGACCTTCCACCATATGCAAAAGCTGATGTGAGGTGGATCACAACTCTCTCCCGAAAGCTAGCCCTGGAGCCCCTTTGCAGAACAGGAGGGCATCGCAGCATCTAGGACTCGCGAAGACTGCCGAGACAGGACACAAGAAGCACTCAAGCACAACAGAAACAAATGTGACGGACTGAGCTCCATCAAAACTGAGAACGGCAGCTCTTTGAAAGGCTACCGCATGCAAGTGACAAGGGAGGCCACAGACTGGAAGAAAACGTCCACAATTCGTGATCTGACAGAGGACCCACCACACGGTGGTAAGGAGATAAAGCACCGAGTTCAAAATCAGGCAGGAGACCTGAACAGCTAAATTCATCTAAAAAGAGAGGGGGCGGGGAGAGAGAGAGAGGTGGCCAGTAAATCTACAAAAAGACGTTGAGCATCTTTAGTCATCATGGAAATGCGAAGTAATTAAATAATACAAATTAAAACACAACAAGATGCCCCTTCATACCTATTAGAATTAATAAAATTAGAAGCCCGACAGTATCAAGCGATGACCAGGGTGCACAGCGGGGATTCCCAACCTCGGCACTATTCGTATTCGGGTGGACACCTCCCTCCTGGGAGTGGGGGCGGGGGAGCTGGTGCGTGCACTGTAGGACGTTCCATCAGCACCCTTGGTCTCTGCGCAGGTGATGGAGGCTGGCGGCTCTCTTCTGCTCCCCAAAGTATCACAACCAAAAATGTCTCCAGACATTGCCAAATGTCCCCTGAGGGGAGCCACACTGCTCCACAGTGGCAACCACTGACGCAGAGCCACTGACTTCTCACACACTGGGCTGTCCAACTCACGGCCGCTCTGGAGAGAGTATGACGATCCCTTATAAAGTTAAACAGATACATACGCGATGACCTAGGAAATCTACTGGCAAATAGTTATCCAACACAAATGAAAACATTTGTAGACAAAAAAAAGAGAAAATTGTGGAGAATGTTCACAGCAGATTCCATCTCAATAGCCTCAAACTGCAAACACTCTAAAACGCCCATCAGTGAGAGTGAAGTGGGCAGAACTGTGTTCTCAGAGGATATTTTGAGTCCTAAGCCCCAGTACGTAGGAATGTGACCTTTCTTAGACATAGCCCCTTTGCAGATGTAGTCAAGTTAAGCTGAGGCCCTAATGCATTAGGGTGGGCCCCAGGTCTAACGGCTGGAGTCCTCGTACGGAGAGGAGAGAACACGCGGGGGGAAGACGGCCACGTGTGGACAGGGGCAGAGACCGCGACCATGCAGCTACCAGCCAAAACGCCACGGATCGCTGCGAGCCCCAGAAGCCGGAAGAGGCAAGAAAGAACTCTCCTCTCTCCAAAGGAAGCAAGGCCCAGGCAACGCCTTGCCTTTGGACTTCTGGCCTCCAGAACTATGAAATAATAAGCCCTTTGTTTTTTGTGGTACTTTGTTACAGCAGCCTTAAGAAACGAATACAGTGAGAATGGACTAAATAAAGAGCGGTGCATTCACACAATGAAATATTAGTACTACAGAGTAATAAAGTAACACGAAAGAACGAACCGCTGATCCACACAACAATGGGGATTAATCCCCAAAACATCACAAAGAGGAAAACAAGCCAGACACGAGAGTATGCAATGCAGGAGTCCATTTATACGATGTTCTGGACGAGGCCCAAGCTATGTGATAAAAATCAGAACAGCAGTTGCCTTCAAGGTGGGGGAGATGATTGGAAAGGGGGCATGAGGCAACTTTCCAGAGGGAATGAGAAATGTTCTATAATTCACGGGTGTCCAACCCTTGGCCCAAGATGGCTATGCACGCAGCCCAACATAAAATCGTACATTTACTTGAAACATTATGAAATTGTTTTTTATTTTTGCTAGTGTTCGTGTATTTAACGTGTGGCCCGAGACAACTCTTCTTCCAGTGTGGCCCGGAGACGCCGAAAGGCTGGACGCCCCTGTATATCTTGACTGGGATTGTGGGTACCTGGGGTTATATACATTTATCAGAACTCACTAAACTTAAAATCTGTGTTTTCTACTCCAGGTAAATTAATACTCAACTTTTTAAACTGCAAATAAAGAGGCTAAAGAGAAGAGAAAGGAAAAGGAGGAAGCACGTGACCTGTTCACAACGGTAAGAGGCAGGTTAAGAAGAATCGAGGGAGAAGGAAAGGTAAGGGGGCGTGTGGGAGAAAGACCCACTGCGAACACGCCCGCAGCTCTGTCCCCACCCGCAGCCAGTTCTGTCATTTTGCTACACCTGCGCTCACCATGGTTAAGTAAACGCACAAATTCTTCACTGGAGGCCAAGTGCAGAGCTGCTTACTGCAAATTGGCCCAGGCAGACATCCCAGCTGCTGGCCATTATAACCTGGGACGGAACATTAACTTCTGAGAGCCCCTTTGGCTCCCAGCGAGCCCCTAGCCTCCCACGCTTCAGGAATATTCTTGAAAACCTAAATGGACAGCTGAGAAAAACTTGGAACGCGGCGCCTGGTGAGCAACCCGAGGTCCCACTGGGCCTCGGAACACTCCAAGCGTGGCTAACAGCCACCCAGCCCTCACTACCCAGACGGCACCGTGCTCTCATTTCACGCAATGCTGGGTACTTGGCCCAAGCGAGCCAGACACATGAGGTCTCAGGTAGGAAATAACAGCCTGAGGCCAAAGTCATCTACGCTGCCCTCACCCATGGTCACACCATGTCAGGGGGTCAGCGCGAATGTAGGGAGAGGCCAAAGTCATTACCTCTGGCCCCAGGCAGTCCAGAGTTCAAGTGCTGAGACCGCTTCTAACCTGGGCTTCTTACTAGATCATTTCAAATGGGGGAAAAAATGCTAAATGGTGGGGAGAGATGCATGCGCGCAAGGAACTGGTGCTCAATAAATGCTGGCTTCCTTTTGAGAAATGTGGCACCCTCGATATTACATTGTAATCTTCACATGTCGTGTGAATTACTGTCCTTGCTTACACAGAAGTTCCCTGATGGAGACTTCACCTTCTGCAGCCTGGGCATTTGAGTAAACGCCATTGACTTTGGCCTCGTGACGACAGCCCTTTAAAGAGAGTGGTGCTACTCTGCCTCCCCCAGGACTTCCGCTGAGTGAGGGGAAGAGCCCCCCTCACCTGCAGACCTCTGGAGGCAGCTCTAAGCAGGGGCCCCCCAAATCCACAGTCAGGACTAGGCTTGCCATGAGAGCGGGAAACACTGCTAGACTACAATAGTGTGTTAGCAACGTTCAGAATCTCAACTCCAGGAGAGGATGATTCTGAGAGATTTGTCAAAAAGAACGGTAAAGAATGCTTCCCCTGGCGCTAGCCACGAGCTTCGACTTCCTGTGCTCAGCAGGACGAGGGCTGAAAACACAGAGGCAGGTGTCTCCGGCAGGGACGTCGTCACTCTCCACCATCCCTGCTTTCAACAAGCGTAACTGGACACGGGCCCTCCATGGGTAGCTTCCCTCGCATTCACTCTGTGACAGCAGAGAACTAGACTGACAGTCGATGGGCGGGGTGGCCTCTCATGCCGGGAGGGTGGCTGGGGGGTGTCACTCATTCATTCATTCACTCATTCCTCCAGCAAACACCCACTGAGCCTTGAACTGTGCGTCTGCAGTTAAGCACAGAAGTGAGGGGGACAAATAGGGCAGCATTCCGACTCTCAAAGAAGTCACAGTCCAGGAGTCTGAAAACAGCAGGGGCTCAAAGCCTGCTGGATGCACACGGGACAGGCATGGGCGACAGCCCAGTGCGTGTGCAGTCACGGGCGCGGCCTCTAAGTCAGACTGGTGTCACGTCTGCCACTCGTCAGCTCCGCATAGGGTGCCTCGAGCGTTTTCCAGAAGGGCCTGAGAGCAAGCACCGCACTGCAGGCCCTGCTGAGTCTGCAGCTGCTCCGCTCCCCCGCCGTAGTGTGAAAGCAGCCATAGACGACACATGGATGAATGGGTGTGCCTGTTCCAATAAAATTTTATGTACAAAAGCGGGGGGGGGGGGGGCCGGCATTGGCCCTCGGGCAGCAGCAGTCTGCCAATCCCCCTGTGGGAAGACGTAATCTCCTTCTATCTCGGCCTCCTGCGGTACAACGAAGAGGTGGTGACAACAGCGACTTCATGAGGTCATGGAAGTGGACACCACATGGAAAGCACTCAGCACCACGCCCCTAATGTGGTAAGGACGCAATAAAGTCAGCTGTTACTGTCACCGTTACTCACTGCAGCGCAGCATGACAACAGAAATACGCGGGCAGAGTCAGAAAGGAGTGGAGTGAGCAAAACCACGGCCAATGTTGGCGGTGAGAGCCTCTCCCCGTTTCGCTGTTGGAACAAGCAGGAAGCCCACCCAAGTTCCCCGCAGGGCTGAGCCGCTGTCCAAACAGCTCTCTGTAGACGAAAATTCCTACACCCCCACACACAGACTTTGTACAAAATAAAGGATGTAAGACAATGAACCTGTGCCTTCCCTGGGCAAAGAACACATCTCTTAGATGGCCTCCCACCCCCACCTCCGCCATCATAGTCACTGAAAACAAAGGGTTAAGTCTCAACATCTTGGAAAGCGGAATCCAAGCTGGTGCCAACCTCAGGTCCCAGGAGATGACACCCCGACCCACCTCCATGCCCACCCCCACGTGCACCCCACCCGGACTTGGAGGTTAAAGTCCAGGTTGGTGAGGAGGTGTCTTCTCTATGTGGTCCTGATTCAGCTGACAGACACAGAAAGGTCATCTGTCTAATGTACCAATTGTGACCCTAAGACACAACTGGGGCTGGAAGGAAGGGCCAGCTTTGGGAAAATCATGAAGCCCCATTCTAGAAAAGTGACCTGGCCTGCCTCCCTTACAGCTTCTGGGAGCCCAACATGGTAGAAGGGGGCCGGCCTGGCCCAAGGCCTAGAGTTATTAATATTTTTATTCTTCCTCTGTCAATTCCAGTTAATAAATACCTCCAGCCTGAGGACAACAGGAGGAGGAAAGCTCATTGACAGTGACCAGACAGCCCCTGGCCACGCTCATTCTAAATTACAGAGGCCACCAGGGCCCCCGGCAGGGCCGGAGGCCAAGAGGCCACCGGAGGTGACGTGGGCTCAGGGAAGGGAGCGGCACCAGGCAGGGCCACCAGCCACCGGGAGCAGATGGCAGAGCTTCCTGTGGACCTCTGCTCAGCTGGGTCACCAGAGCTACTCTCGCCTGTGTCGTGGAAGGCAGCGCTGCATACTTGGAAGAATTAATTAATAGAAAACAGGAACAAAGGGCTCCAAGCACCTGGACTGAGGCCTCAAGGCCAAAAACCGTATAGGCTGAAATGACACAAAACAAGTCACACCCATCCACGCAGATAGCGCCCTTCGGGAGGGACCCTGCTGACTGACCCAGGAATGAACTCCACACTGCCCCGCAGCTCCTCCTCTTCCTCAGCCCACACCCTGCCACACACCCAGGCATTCTCCGTCCCCAGCCGGCCACTGTTCTGCCTGCCTGCGCCCTCCTCCCTCCCTCTTCACCTGGCCAACTCCCACTTGCACTTTAGATCTCATCTTAGGTCAGGCGTGGCACACAACAGCCCGAAGGCCCAGTCGGCCCAGCACGTGTGCTTATAAACAAAGGCTTACTGGAAGACCACCACGCCCATTCATTCACATATCGCCAATGGCTGGTTTCACTGCAGGGTTGGGTGCCTGCAAGAGAGACCATGGGATGGCACTGCCTGATGTAGTTACTCCCTGGCTTCTTACAGGAAACATTTTCTGACCCCTGTCTTGAGGATGCCTCCTCCAGGAAGCTCTCCCTGATTTCCCTGAATGTTTTAGGCGATCTCAGGGGGCTCCCTCCTCCCCAGTCTTACTTTCTCTACTCCAGGCCTTTCCCCCCTGAGTTATCAGTTGATGTGTTCAGTCTTTCTCTTCCAAACCCTGAACTCCTTGAGAAGGCTGTTCTTTTGGCCACTCTGCACTCCAAGCTTCTCACACAGACCCTGCACATCAAAAGCACTGAAAAGTAAGTTTGCAGAATGAATGAACAAAGGCGTGAGAGTTTTGCTGCCGAGCCAGAGAGCCCAATAAAACCACTAGCCAGAGTACAACCCATCCATTCAGGATGTCGGTGACCCGGTCGGGAGCCTGCACGTCCACCAGTGGCTCTGGGATGGACTGAGAGAACAGGGAAGGCCCGAGAACTGGCCTGTCCGAGGAATGAAGGAGCCTCAGAACCGTCCTGGAGAAGGGATGGCTCCCCAACCAGACGCAGGGGAAAGAGAGGGAAGTTTCGCTAACAGCCAGGGCTGGAACCGTCCCAAGTCGGGCCTGGTGCTCTAAATCTTCCTGATGCCTCCAAAGCAGACCCACGGCCCTCTTTATCCTGCTCAGCACACATTACTGTTTGGGTCCCCTGACTTAGCATTCATTTTCCTTCTCAGTTGTAAACTCCTGGAATGCAGGTCAGTTGTTCACCAGAGAATCCCTGCAGGACTTGGGCCCAGGTCGGCAAACATGTATGATGAATGAATGAATGAATGAATGAATGAATGCAGCTCGGTCATCAAACCCTTTTGTCTGGCATGATGTGGTACAGAGTGCCAGGCAGGGCCTGATTCTCTCTGGGGTGGGCCCAGGACTGGCCTCTGACCCAGCAGGGAACCTACAAGTGCCCTATTGAAGGACAATCACGACATTTTTGTGGCTACCAAGACGTCTGGCACTCTGAGGCCACACACTGGGCTTGAAACAGCTTCCCCATTGTGGCCTCCAGTTTCTGGAGGCTTTCGGGGGGGTCTCAGCTGTCCCCAGCCTTGTTCCTGTCCTCTGTCTTGGCTTCCCAAGGCCTCCCTTACTGCCTGTTTCCGTGTGACGGCTCCACTCCACGCTGATATCACACTGACATCCTGGTCCCATTATCCTAAATCAAAGTGCTGGGCAGCCACCCCCTGTGACTCGAGCTGCCGTCCGGCAGCCAGCGCCCAGTAGAGAGGCTGGCCCTGGAAGGAACGTTCCTATCTGCCCATTCATCACGCTTAAAAGGCTCGTTTCAAATCCTATCAAGTCAGTCAAAAATCAAGACAGAGAACAGGGCCTCCTCTTTGTCTTTTCCAGAAATGGCACCACCCTCTAGAGTGACTGGATTTCAGGCATTCAATTTGGCTGCCAAGTGACATTACCTCCCAGAAGGCTGGCGCCCGCCCCTGGCCTAGCGGGAAGGGGCAGACGCAACAACTCAGCATGATGGCCACGAACAGAGAGAAAGGGGGGCCATAAATTCTACTCAACAAAGGAGGTCCCCCAGAAGACCCCCCCAGAAGCCCTGCAGCCTCCTGGACGTGAGGCCCCTCGATCCTGAGTCTGATTCCAATTCTCTTCCTTTTATGGCGGCAATAACAGTAACTGTAATTGGGGCGCCAAGATCCCAGCGCCATGCAAAATGTCTCGTTCCACTTGCGGTTAAGCAGCCCTTGTTGGGCATAAACGACAGGCCTGCAGGACGACACCCCCGGATGACTCGGGGAAAGCGCATCTACGAGATGACATGGCACCAGAAAACTCAGGGCGCCCTGGGACAGTAGCTAAGAAATACATGTCACAGCTTAAGGGTGATACCCTCCACCCTCACCCTGCAGGGAGGTATTATTTATGTATTTATTTTATTCAGAAATGTCAAGTGACCAAACCTGTAAACGCCCCATCTTTCTCTGCTCCGGCACATCTGACACGGAGTAGGGACTTGCCTCCACACTCATTTCTGTGCCCTAGCGCCTGGTCCATGGTGGGGACCCAGGACACATTCATGGGATTCATGTCCCACCCAGGATGCAGGCCCAGGCCACCCCTCAAGGCCACCATGGACTTCGGAGAAGACAGATCCCCAACTCTGGTACTTCACTGGTCTGGGGGAGTTTAGACAAGCCAACAACTTCCTGGCCTGTAAAATGGGATGTTGGAAGATTAAATAAAATAAACCCTGCAAAGTGCCAGCATACAATAAGCAGAACAATACAATAAATGACAGCTATCATTTGGATTAGTATAATATTCAATAAATCTTTCAATTTAGTGACAGTGTGTCCACACAGCTTATGTATAGTGCTTAATGTAATCATATCAACAATTACCTTCATTCCTGTCTTCATCTGAGTTCCCCCAAAATCAGACCCTGATGGAGGTTTTGGGGTGCAAGCAGCACCCCAAATATACCTGGGAGGTGGTCCGGGAAGTATGACAAAGGGGGGAATTGAGGCAGGGAAGGAAGGAATGCCCATGAGGAAGGTGTTATGGGAGGGACTGGACCGCCATGGGCAACGGGGCTCAGCCCTGCCGTGGACCCTCCAAGAGAGCATGCAGAGCACAGGGCAGAGTGGCCCCCGAGGGCACACTGATGCCCCCCACCCCTGGCCTGTCCCTCCCTGGCTAAGGCTTGCTCCTGGCGGCACGAACTCCCCGGCATTTCTCGCCTGCCTCGCACTAAGGCCAAACACACTCCACTGGTCCAAGAAAGTCCCCAACGTGGAGACACGGGTACTGAAGGTAGGACCTTGTTGTGCCCAGCGTCCGTCACCAAAGCTACAGTGACATCTAGCATGACTTGCTTCCAAGTCACAAGGCTAGTTGGCAGCAAAGACGGGACTCGCTCTGGCTCCCAGAAAACTCCCAATTCCTTCAAAGGAGTTAACCACAGAGGCAGGCGCTGGGTGAGCAAGATGGCTCCCCAGGCCATCGGGGCAAACCTCACCAGAATAGTATCCTCCAGGGCTCCTTGTAAATCACAAGGCACCTCCAAGAAAACGCCCTGCCACCCAGGTTGCAGCCAGCTCACCACAGTGATTCAGGAAGGTTCACAATAAGCCCCCTGTTGAGCTAATCATGTCCACTGCGGAAGTTCAGGGCTGCTGTGTCAGGAGGAATGGGGCAATACCTGACTCATCAGTGGTGTTTTCAAAGCATCAGGGGCAGATACTAAGAGAGGATCCCTTTGCTATTTAGAAAGCCAACCTTATTTTAAATGTCTCACTCAACTCATCCCAGTACTGAACGATTTGGCGGCTGGATGGAAAGAGGGCCTGGAATTTCGGAGGGGGAGTGCCTGTCCGTGCTGAATGGGGCTGTGAACAGAACTTCCTTATGCAAAATAATGTCAATATTTTATGTAAAAAAACTGATAAGCATTACACTAGAAAGAATGATAAATTATATATTATTCACGTAAGTTATAAAAGGCCTCGTTAAAGACCTCACTAATCCAAAATAAGACAGAATTCAGTGCAAACAGGCGACAAGTCCACATAACGATTTTTAAAGAGAAGCTGTGGAGGAGGGCGACCACGATCTTTTCACCTCCCGCAAATGGGGAATTTGACCTTGGGCTGACTTCCTGGCTCTGAACCTCTGCACGTCCCTAAAGGGGAAAAGTCAATGGTGTTAGTGCACCACACCGCTCATCATGGAACTGCCCCTGGAGGGCAGGCTGCAGGGGTGCTGGGAGGTCTCGGTATGAACTTGGAATACCTGATGAGGAATCCACAGCCTTGGGGACCCTTGTTATAACTGGGCGTGACCCCTGAAGGGACCCTGGGAGCTTCACTGTTGGAGCTGTGACAGCAGCCACTGTCCCCTAAGCCAGGATGATTCCCACACCTGCTTACTATGGATCTCATCACCTTGTACCTGAACTGTCGCTTGGAGGTGAGGCCGAGGCAGAGCAGTCCCTGAAGACCCCAGAAGAAACGCCTGATATAGCCCTGCCCACCTCTGGCCCACACGAGGATGCCCGTGGGATGTCTGGCTGGCCTCAGTCCTCAGTGGGCACCCCCCCACTGGAAACACAAGGACACACTCCCCACTGTTCCCATACATCACAGCAGCAGCGCCCCCAGCAGGAGGGGAGGGCAGGACGACTCCTTTGACTGTATCTCCTAATGAGATTAAAAGTAGTCATTTTATCTGAGACTTAACTGCAATCTTGTTCAATGTGAATATTTGAAACATGCACCCACTTCTGTAACTGTTTAGCATTGCTTCCATTTTCTACACACTGAGACCCTCACAAGAATGAAAGTGACCCAGGCCACCGTCGCCTCTGAGGGGCCCGGCAGAGGCCCGCCCCATCCCTCCCACCAGCCAGCACACAGCCACAGATACCATGTCACCCACCCTCTGCTGGCAAGACCCCCCCACCAGAGCCAGCTACACACTGCACCCCCTTTCGGGACTTTCCCCCAACCTGGACCCCCGTACGGCGTGCTTGGCTCTGACACTCCGTGTCTCTACTCCCTGAGCCCCTGAGACCCAGCAGGCCAGGGCATGCATTTCAATTATCACGCTGAGCATGCCCTGCGCACGGGGCTGGTCCAGAGCTGTCCAGCACAGTGGCCACTCAGCCACGCAGCCCTCCCGCACTGGAAATGCGGGCAGTCCAAAATGAGGTGAGCTGCCAGTGTAAGACACACACCAGCACTCAAACACTTAGTAGGAAAACAGACTGCAAACTCCCTCCATGATAACACTTCATGCGGCTTCTACCTGTAACGGTACGTTGATATAAGGTTATGGAAATGCCTATCATCTGTTTCTTTTTACTCTCGTGAACGTGGCTGCTGGAAGATGTCAGGTTGCCTGTGTGACTCACCCCCCATGTCTAGGGGCAGCGCTAAGGCAGACCCTGAAGAGGGCGGCACATTTCGGCTTTGCCAGCCAAACCCGACTCCGCCATCGCGGCAGGGAAGCAGCCACACACTATGTGTGAGACATGAACCTGGCTGTGTGACAACAGATTCAGGTTCAGCCCCCAGAGTATAACTTGCAGACCCTTGCAAACTGTAGTAAGAGTAGTAAGGAGGGTCATTTATGGAAAATTCCATGCTGTTTACTTTCTCACAGAACTTTCGCTGAGCTGGGGGAAGGAAACACAAGTCTACTCAGGTTTCCCTGAGCTGGGAGGGTCCTGGGGCCTCAGAGGCAGGCAGCCCCTCACAGCCCCAGGGTCGGCTGCCCCAGGGGTCCCTCATGTACTCACTTGGGGGTGTGCGCCTCGTCTACGCGGTGACCCAGCTGGAATTCGTGGGACTTGCTCCGATGCAGGGTCGTGAAACCCGGGATCAAGTGGATCAGCTTTCGGGAGGAGGGCGGCGGGGTCCCCGGGGCCTTCAGCTTGTTCTTCTTCCTCACAGGTGGCGTGCCTGGCGGGGTCACGGTGGTGACAATATTGGGGGTGCGCGGCGGGGTGCGGACAGCATGCCGCTGCCGGGGCGACGGGGGCAGGGAACGGTGGCCCGACTCCAGGGGCGGCGGCGGGCACAGGCCCGGGTAGGGGTCCACGGTGAGCCGGTCGACGTGGGTGTACACAGGGGTCCCAGGGGCAGGGCCGGCGTGACAGTAGTGCTGGGTGCACTTGGACTGGACCCTGGGGCTCTGGGAGAGGCGGGTGCGGACCCACGGGGCGGGCTCCGGCGCACACACTGGGCTGTTCTCCTTCCCCGTCTCCGTGGCGGGCCACTGGATGGCCCAGTCTTGCTTGGAAAGGTTGCCGCCTGAGTTGGAACAAAGGAGCAGAGAGACACGGGTGAGCCGTGAGAAAGCCAGGTGCGTTACGACGCATGCAGGTACACGCATAGGCACGTATGTACATTACACTCTATGCACACTACACACATGATGGCATGTGCACACTACGCGGTATGCACATTTATATAAGTTCTACCACTTGGCCCCTCCAAAGAGAGAAGGAAACCGCCCTGCTGGCCTTCTCACCGAAAGTTCCATTCGACAGCCTTGTCCTCTGCTGTCCCAGGGTTGGGGAGCTCACAACCCAAATCTCCCGAAAAGCAAAGTTAATTCTAGTCTTTTAACCTTCCAAGGGTTCTAATTTCAACACTTTTGAGGTGACTTAAAGGAAGATATTTTCAAGGATAACCTTTCCCAGATATAGTAGTGTTAGCATCTACCCCCTGTAGAGATACACAAATTCGAGTTCACCCCCAGTTACTCCTGACCACTGTTCCACCACTGATCACAGCTGCGTGTCAACCAGGTGTGCACACAGCCCACACTTTCTGAGCGTGCCAGGTGTAGTGCTCAGAGAAGGCCAGGCCCCGGTCCCTAAGCTTCCGTTCTGCTGACAGAGAGACATGATACACCAGAAAACACGCCGTGAAAGGGTTTTGGCTGGTTGTTAGCTCCGGGACGGAAGCAAACAGAATGATGTGATAACATGAGTGAATGAGCAACCAAATTGGGACTCAACTCGGCTGCAGAAACCGGGATGAACTCCTGACACACGCAACAACCTGGTGACTCTCCCGAGAAATATGCTGAGTGAAAAAAAACAGCCCCAAAATGCTCCATCCTGTGTGACTCCTTTTATATACCATTTTTGAAATGTCAGTACTTTAGAAATGGAGGACAGATTGGTGGCCATCAGGGGTTAGGGATGGAGGACACGGGCGTGAGGGGCGGGGCTACAGGAGGACAACACGAGGGACGTTTGTAGCATCGGAATGCCCAGCATCTTCCCCGTGGTGGTGGGTGCTGAACCTACCCAGGCAGTAAAATTGCACAGAACACACACAAGTTCAGGTAAGACTGGGGAAACCTGAACAAAATTGGAGGGTGGTAGCTGTATCAACATTCTGGTTGCAACGTCGTGTTCTAGCTTTGCCACAAGTTACCACTGGCAGGAACTGAAGAAAAAAAAGAAAGAAACAGCAGAGTGCACAAGGGCTCTGTTATGAGCTGAGGGTCTGTGTGCACCCAGAATCCAGACGTGGAAACCCTAACCCCAAGGTGACAGTGTGTGGAGGTGGGGCTTGGGCAGGAAACCAGGTCTGGGCGTGGTCAGGAGGGCGGCGTCCTCGTCACCGTGGAATCAGTGTCTTAATCAGGAGAGGAAGAGACAAGAGCTCCAAGGAAAGGCCGTGGGAGGCTGTGACGTGGCTCTCTGGGCAGGATGTAGGCCTTCAACAAAGACCAAACCTGCCGGCACCTTGACCTTGGATGTCCCGCCTCCAGAACTGAGAGAAATAAATGCCTGTTGGTTAAGCCACCCAGCCTATGGCATTTGTCACCATAGCCCAAGCTATGACAACATCTCTCTGTATTATTTCTCACAACTGCATGTGAACCCACAATAGCTCAATACAAATTTCAACTTAAGAATGAAGGCGTGTGGGGAGGGGAGGGCTTCCTTTAGGCAGAGTGATAGCCTCCTGAGGGGGTAAATGAGTGGATCAAACAACTGGTGCATTTACACAACGGAATACTACGTACGCAGCAGAAAGAAAGAAGGAACTCTTGCCTTTCGCGACAGCATAGATGGAACTAGAGAATATCATGCTCAGTGAAATAAGCCAGGAGGCGAAAGACAAACACCATATGATGTCACCTATAAGAGGAATCTAATGAACAAAAATAAACAAACAAGCAAAACAGAACCAGAGGCATGGAAACAAGGAACAGACTGACTGAGACCAGAGAGGAGGGAGGGAGGGGGTAACGGGGGAAAGAAGGGGAAGGGACTGGTCAAGGAACAGGTATGAATGACCCAATGACCCAATGACCCAATGACCCACGGACACGGGCAACAGGGTAGGGCTTGTCTGTGGGAGGGGAGTGGGCGGGGGGACAGGAATGGGAAAATTGGGACAACTGTAATAGAACAACAATTAAGTAAATAAATAGAGATAGACAGACAGATAGATCGATAGAGAAATGTGATATCTGATGACAAGAAAGGGGTCACCGCCAAGGCGAGATTACAGCAGCGGTGAGGAGAGGTGAGGAGGACGGTGAGGGCAAAAGCATAGAGATGGGAAGGGGCATTTTTTCTCAGTCTTACGACACCGTATTAGGAGTAAAAATGAAGACACGAGAAAAATCCCCACTGTCATGAATAAGAGGTTTTCGGGCCTGACAAAAGGTAAATCACCACGTGAAAATAAACCCAACCGCGGGCTAGCGTTCCTTCGCTCCCTTGCCGTTGGAGAGTGCAGACACAAACCCGGGCTCCAGGTGCTGGCTCTCGAGCTGCCCCGTGCGGCCCTTCTCCGCCGCCCATGCTGAGAGGAGGGGAGCACGGGAGGCCAACGTGCCAAACGCAGGCTCCACAGCCAGCTGAGCCGGGGCTGAGCCGGGGCAGGCGCCTTTCGGGTCCCCTCTCTGGGTGCCTTCCCAAAGGTGATGATGGGGCGAGTGGCTGGGCGGGGTGAGGGGGCTCCAGACCCATGGGCCAAGGTGCAATGTGAACTTTTTTATACCAATTTCAACCCATTGAAGGTTTTGGTCTGCAGTTGCTTGCTCAGAGATCGCTTGAGCACCTGCTTGGACACGGACAGCTCAGGGCTCCAGGTGGGAGACGATGCTGGCCCCAACTTGGGAGGTGACAGCAAAGATGGAGAGGAGTCACCGGGGGTCCCTGGAGGAAGAAACAGTGGGACCTGGCTAAAGGCGATCGCGTGGGCCTTCCTTTCACGAGCCAAGACAGGAGATTCGGAGTAGAAATGAATTCCAACTCACTACCGACCCTAACGAGCTCATCCACAGAGCGCCTGACAGTGTGCAAAGTGCTTCCACGAACACTGCATCACCGCCCCTTTTCTAATTACGACTCCGTTGGTTGTTACATATTCATTAGACAACAACTAGAAAATCCAGAGAAGGAAAAGGCAACGTCGTCCCACGGCCGTGGTTCCTGTTACCGCTTGGCTGTGGAGCCTGCCAGATGGTCTTCTGCACCTTTTTTTTTTTTTTTTTTTTTAAGAAATACTGTAAGACCTCATTTAATGGTTTGTCATCTGCTTTCTTCACTTTTTTGTATCGGGCTGTTTTACATCTCACTTAATTTTTGCAACCCTGCATGCAAAACGCCGTTTTGACCTCTGCTTTGGTAGGTGAGGAAATGGGTGTGCACAGGTGAAGACGTGCCCGGGATGAGAGCTGACAGCCAGGAATCAAACCCAGGACCTGGGCCACCTCGACAGCCAGGGCACAGGGGTCTGTGACAGAGAGCATTTACTGAAGACCATCGACCACTGGCTAGGAGAGCCAGCATGGAGTCACATGACTTCACCCTGCTTCTGGCTCTTCCACTTCCTGGCTGTGTGACCCTGAGCATGCGGCTAACCTCTCTGAGCCTTAGCTTTATCACCTGTGAAATGGGGCAGAAAGAGGACCTCCCTCGGGGGAATACGAGAATCAGCTGCAATAACTCAAGCGACGTGCTAAGCACAGTGTCTGGCATACAGTCAGCGCCCCATACATGTTAGCCACCCTCATTGTAAGTCTCAAGACTGTGGCGGCACGGCCCCATCTCCCACTCGAAGAGTGTGCACTTGTGCAAACGGCCTGTGGCTGCAGCAGACGCCAGCACCACAAGGGAAAGGAGGAGTTTTTATACGGGCAGAACACCCTGAGCTTTGCAACATGAACCTGCCCTGACTTTTCCTCACTGTGAGTCTGTTTCTTCATCTATAAAATGGGGATAACATCAGAGCTTTTTCCCCCTAGGATTGTGCTGGAGATTAAATAAAACCACCCAAGTAGAGCACTTAGGGAAGTCTCAGACACACCGCTATGGCCGCATGAATGCTAACACAAAACGAGAGTACGGCCATCTCCAGCCGGCGATGCTGGCAAGAATTAAACACACACACACACTGAGTGCCTTGCATTCAGTGCCTATGTCCCTTTACTGTGGCTGAATTATCTCCCCTCGAAAGACATGCTAAAGCCCTAATCCTCAGGACCCAAGAAGGTGGCCCTGTTTGCAACGAGGGCCTTCGTGGATATAATTGCATTAAGGGGCGGTAACACTGGATCATGGAGCACCCGAAACCCAGTGATTGGTGTTCTTATAAGAAAAGGAGAGGACGCACAGACAAGAGCATGGCAGAAAGATGGAGACAGAGGTCATGTGATGCAGCTCTGAGGGACAGCAAGGGCTGCCGGCAGCCCCCTGCACTGGGAGAGGGGCAGGGGACAGACTCTCCCCCAAGTCCTCTGAGAGGGCTTCTGAGAGGGGCCCCGCTGACCCCTTGACTTTAAACTTTAAGCCCCGAGAACGGTAAGAAAACACAAGCGTGCTGTGTCACCCCCACTTAGTTTGTGGGGGCTTGGTCACAGTAGCCCTGGGAAGCGGAACCTTCTGTCAACGGCATTTACCAAATACAGACTGGGGGTTGTGACGCAGAAGTTAGCATTTGAAGGACACCTGCCAGGCACTGGTAGGGGATTTGGGGCTTAGCTCACCTGCCCAGTAAGGTAGGGGCTATTGATTCATTTCCTAAATAAGTTGTGGGTGAGGGGTAGGGCCTGGCTGAAGTCCCTTCGGTGGTAGTAACCTGCAGGTAAGCTGGGACCCACTGCCCCCTAAGCCCACAGTTCCTTCCCTTGCACACACGTGCATGTGCACGCACATACACGCACACACACACCCCTCCACTGGATTCAAGGAGGCACCAAGTCACCCCAAGTATCCCCCTCCTAAAGTTGTTCCACAGGCTGAGAGGTGAGCAGAGAAGATGAGCTTTCCCCCTGTGCCAAGCCCCCCTCTCCATCCCATCTCCTCCTCTCCACCCTGCATTTCAAAATCACAGGTGCACAGGGGTGAGGGGGAGGCAAAGAGCCTCATTTCATCATCCAAATTGCCAGCTGCCCCGCTGACGGAGATCGGCCCCTCTCCGCCGGAGCTTCAGAAGCCCCACTGATGGGCTGCATTATATCAACTCTTCCCCTGTCCCTTTTGATCCTCCTTTTAATAAAGTCTGAGGGAACGGGGTGATTTTTCATTTTAAATAGGGAAGGCGTGTACCAAGGTGCTCTGAGGGTTATTAATCGTAATCCTTGCTATCTTGTCATCCGTTTCGGGAAAACCATTTTCTTTCCAGTCTTGAGAGGGGCGGGGAGAAAGGAATAGGCTTGGAGACATGAAAGGTCTGAGGATTGATTAAAGACATTTCAAGGTGTAGGGGTTTTTTTTTCTTTTGACATTCTCTGATAAGGGACTAAGAGAAATAAAAGGCATTTTCAAGGGAGAAAAGGATTTCAGAAAGTCTAGGCAAGTGTCTGCCTTCTTTGTCCCTTCCCATTAAAACTGTATAAACAGGCAAATGTGTGGCTTAGAAATTTGTCTGAATTTCAGAGCCAGCATCGGAGGCGCAAACGCTTTAGCCCTTCAGAGGCGGGGCTGGCAAAGAGACTATGATTCAGGAATCATCGCTGCTTGTTAACATTTGTGAACATTTCAAAGCACTTGTTAGTTTAATCCTCCAAACTTCACAGTGAGAAAGAGAACTCTTAGGTGCTGCTTGAATACATTAGACTGAAGTCATTGACGGAACAGAAAAGTGAGCTTTTTACTCTGATCCTCATACCTGGGGGGCAAGAAACAGAACTTTTAGATGCTGGCTGAAAATGTCTGACTGGAGTCATTGGTAACACACACACACAAAATAGGAGCAAGAACGAGGATTATTAACACTAATAACAGTCACTGTTTATTGATCACGTATTATGTGCCGGACAGTCTACTCAGGATTTTCTATGCATCACTTCACATTATGTTCACGGGACCTATGAAGAAAAGTCGGTGTCATCCCCACTTCGCAGCGGGGGAGACGGAGGATGAGCTAAGAGGCTGAGTGGCACAGGGTCGTGCAGTGAGCTGGTGGCACAGCGTGTGTCCCTCACTACATGGCTCTCTCGGGAGCCTCCCAAGGCCCTCAGGGAATGAGAGACCCCTCCAAAGGGCCTTGAAAGGCTGAACCCTTTTACACAGGCCTCTCGATCACCCCCAGAAACAATGCCTTCTGACCCCCACCCCGAAAGTTAAATATGACTCTCGTTTTAGCCACAATCCCTGAAAGGGTGAGATCTAAAATCCAGGAAGAATTTTCAAGTGTCTTGTCTGTGATGAACTTCAAAGAGAAGAGAAGGACAGATGGAAAACAGAGTGGCCACAGCCATTCAACATTGGCAAGAATCTTCAGGCCTCGTTAATGAACTTGGCATCGGGCCAAACGGAGGTCCTGCTGAGCACTGTCCCCGCCCCAGGGCGTCTCCAAGTGGAACCAAACTAATGTACTGACCCTGGGCTTTGTGGGTCAGTCATTTGGGGGGACAGGACGGGGCAGGGAGCGTGGGCTCTGACCCGGTAATGCTGCCCCAGTCCTGCTCCATAAGGCATTTGCGATTTTATTCTTCACTTCTTCACCGGTAGATCTGGCCAGATTGACCTTCAGTCAGCAACTTCCGGGTGACCTTTCTGTTTTAACAAAGCTCTTTTTCTTCTAAAGTTGTTAATGAGGGGAAATTCACACAGCCACTTGAAACCGCAGAATTCAGTGGCCTTTGGTACATTTACGATGGTGTCTCTACCAATTTCAGAGTGTGCCCGTCACCCCAAAAGAAAGCCCCCTACCTATCAGGCAGCCATTCCGCATGCCCTTGCTCCCAGCTGTGAACCTACCTGTTCTGGATTGTTCGTACAAGTGTGGTCACATAACACGTGGCCTTGGGCGACTGGCTTCTCTCACCTTGCAAAGCGTTTTCAAGGCTCACCCACACATGCTGTACCACGTTTCAGAACCTCGTTCTTTTTATGGCTGAATAATGTTCCCTTCTATGGGGAGACCGCATGATGTTCACCCACGCATCAGCTCACGGGCACCGCTGTCCACATCCTGGCCATGAGGAACCTCTGTGTACCAGTGTGTGTTTGAACGGCTGCTCGATTCTTTTGGGTGAATTCCTCGAAGTGGAATCACTGGGTCGCACGTTCATTCTCGGTTTAACCTTCTGAGAAGCCACCAAACTGCTTTCCGCAGAGGCTGGGCCATTTTGCCCGCAGTGCACGAGGGTTCCGTTCGCACACATCCCGGCCAAGTCCCGTGATTCTCCTTGTTTGTTGTTACTGTTATGAATGTCCCAGTGAGCATTTAACAACTGTTTTTAGTAACAGCCACGGCTGCTGCTCCCTGAGGGCTCACCATGGACCATACTCCCACCCACCCACCCCTCATCCTCGGGCCTTAGTTAATTGATTCTCACGAACAACCCCGTGAGGCTGGTGAGCACATTTGGACTCTGGAGAAGTCACAACACTTGTCCAAGACTGAGATCCAAACCCTGGCAGTCTGAACACCGAGCGGGCATCAGCCACTGAGTTAACCCTCTCAGCCGCCAGGGGATCCGTGTTATCAGCCCCCTTTTCAGATGGGCAAACTGAGCCTCAGAAAGAAACAGGGGCCTTCTGCAGGTCCACCCATCTGGAAAGTTCCAGGTCCACCTGACACCAAACCCACTATCTTTCCCGTCCGCTATGTAAATATTCTTTTACAGTATTCAGTGTCTCATTTGTCAAGTACGGTTAAAACTGCGACTGGGATGCATCTAACCTCTGGAATAAAGAAAGCAGTTGCCACCATCTGCTGGGCATTTCAAACTGAAAAAAAGCCCTTCCTGACTAGTGACACGGTTAGAGTGCAGACCAGGAATATCTCAATAACATACCTCCCCAGGAGTCTGGTGCTTTGGGTGTTTGCAGAACAGGAAGCTTTGGAAGACTTGACTGGAGCCCAAACCCCCACAATTCCGAATCTGGGGAATCCAGGAGATGGGCAAGGCTCAGGATATGGTCTTCAACCCTTATCCCACGCAGGATCCCACTGCCGGCGGTCTCTGGATCCAGCCCTACACAGGCAGTGTCCCTGGCCACAGGGCTCTGCACCGCCGTGGCCACCATCACCATCATCACACTGCATCTCCGTGAGGCCCCATATGGACAGAGAGCAGGTTGGACGGCACAGTGCACTGGACGCGGGACCCCTGGGCTCCATGTGGTCCTGGGCACGGCCCTCCCTCGCTTTCCATCCTTCTCATCACCCTACTGCTCGCTCTCTCTCCCTCCATGCCCTCCTCCTGCCTCGTCATCCTCACAGCCCTTACCATTCAGGAGAATAATTTGGTTATATAGTCATTCTCGTTTTCACGGTCAGTGTGTCCTACAAGGTCACCATGAACACTGAATCAGTGAAGACTGAGCCGTCGCTCCTGGTGGGAACTCAGGGTTAGGCTCCTGTGAGCCTCTGGTCACACCTGTGTCAGCTCACCCATAACTAATCTTGTTTTAGACAAGATTAAAGACATTGCATTTCTATTACCTTTGAACTCACGGCCAACACTACCGTAGCTCGCGGCCAAACAAAGCTTATCTAGCACCTACGTTTTATCTGTAAGGTATCTGCACCCCAGCTTTCTGGGGCTTAGAAATGCTAGCCAGCACTTCAGCACCGGGCCCAGCGACATCGTCGAAAACAAAACACACACACAAAAAAACCGTGAAAAAACAGGCACTAAATTTAAGGCCACAAAAAGGACACTGGTTCACACCACGACCGCTGCAGCAAGGGGACAGGGCGTCATCTTGTCCAGCCTTGGCTGAGAACGGGCATATCCGGGAGCTCAAACCGTTCACCTCTCTGCCCACGCAGGTGTTGATTGAGGGGTTACAGATAAATTGTAGCAGGTTGGCCAGTTTGCAACACGGAATCCGAGAATGATGGGGATCAGCGGTGTTTATCTGCTTACCCTCTGTCTTCCCCACTGGAACACAGGGATGAAGAAGGCAGAGGCCTGGGCGAAACTGCTCACCCCTGTGCTGCCCAGCATCTAGCGCAGGGCCCGGCAACAAATATCCATCCTCACAAACCATCACACGGCACACCTTAAATGAGCACAATGTTTTCTGTCAGTTATATCTCAATAAAGCTGGTAAAACTTTTAATGGCGATATTGCTTCAATAACTATTTGTGGGAGGAATCAACTCCTGAATACGTATCAAATCTAGCTGCCATGACTGATAATATTATGTGCACCACCTGCCCTGAGTTCAGGGCAAATGAAACGGGGTGGGAAATGCCTCACTATCATGGAAACTCCTTTCCTGCCCAAGGCTGCCCTGGGGGGAAAAAGGCTTGAGAAATGAAAGTCCGGTGATGATGACGAGAGGGGAAAGGAGGCATCTTATCCTGACCCTGCCTCCCTCTGGCTCTGTGTCGGAGACACAGCTCAGCCTGGCACCCCCAGCCCTGCGTTAGGCGGAGCTGCCCCCATGGGCTCTGAGGGGTAGGGGTGAGAAGCTGGGGAGGCCCACCTGGCTCAGACCAGCCCCCCAGGATGCAGCAGGAGATGGTCTACATCTAGAGAAGCCACACAGTAGAAGGGTGACCTCCGACACTCTAATTCTAGAACTTTCTGCCATCCCATCCCTCTGCTTCTTTTTGAGTGACAGGAGCTATATGAGTTTTACAACCTTCGGCATTGGCAAATTTAAGGAAGCTGAGAGCACTAGATAACCTCATGTGCTGCAAAGCACCCAGTTTTCAATCTATCTCCAGACAACTGCCTTCGAAATCCTTCCCAGTCTTTCCGTTGTTCCCATCAATGTGAGGATTTGGCAGGGCCGGATCTGCCCTGATTTCTCCGCCCATTTCCAAGTGCAGGCACAGCGCTGTGGAACCTGGTGAGGCAGGAGGTAAGTCTGCTCAGGCTACCCACATGGCCTGACCCAGAGGCGGAGGGAAACATGGATGCATCCAGGAAAACTATGTTGAGCAAACTTTTATCTTTCTTAACCTCCATGGGCACACGAGGGGGCTCTTTACGACACCTAGATTTGGTGCCTCCTGAGCTAACCGCTTGCCACAAGGGGGCAGAACCTTGGAACTAAGTCCGTCTTACATCTGGACTAACCACTCTCACATGACAGGGGGAGCTGCTGGCTCTCACGCTATCTAAGGTTAACAAGGAAACTACCATTTTTGAAGGACCACAAGCTATGCTGGCCAAGTTGCCTGCACTATATCATTTTTGGTTTTTTTTTAACTTTTTTTAATTTTTCAATTACAGTGGACACCCAATATTATCGTGTTAGTTTCGAGTGCAAGCTAATGTGATAGTGATTAGATATTTGTGCGTGTCAGGAAGCGATCACCCTGACAGGTCTAGCAGCCAACCCATGCGTCACTTTTGTGCTCCCAGCAGCACTGTGAGATTGGAACTGTCGTTCACCAGGGCCGATGAGCCTGAGGTGGGGCGAGGGGTGCCTTCGTTTTACCTGTTCTGAGCTGAACAGCACCAACTGAGAAGGCCACCGTTTGAACTCAGAGCTCTTCCTTAGTCCTCTGGCGATGAAAATGAAGAGGAAGAGTGGGAAAAGTCCGACAGAGGAGGAAAGAAGAGAACTGGGGAAAAGTGAGAAAGGGAACTGGGCGCCCTGGTGCCCCATGGGTGTCCTGTGCAGCTGGGGGGAGGGAAGGTAATGATGGCAAAACATTTGAACCAATTTCTGGAAGAGAAACAACAAAGTAAAACCCACCGCGTTAAAGGATCAAGGGCTTTCACACGGACTGACCTCAATCAACAGTCACTGAGCCCTACTGTGCGCCAGGCTCCATGTTCACCACACATGGGAGAAATAGTCACTGACCGTGATCCCACTTCAGTAAGAGTCCACGGTGCACTGGGCACTGTTCTACACACTACACTCCCACTGCCTAAGCCCATCCTCACAATGGTAGACACTAAAATTGTCCCCACTGGACAAGGAGGGTGTGGCCCCCGACCCCATGGGGCCCCTTGTGGAGTGGGGAAAGGAGATGCCCAGGTAAGCAGCTTCAACACCACGTAGACGCAACAGGCAAGACAGCAGGTGGTGTGACGACGGCCGTCAGGTAGGGAGGAGCCTTCGGGGAGCGGCAGGAGACCTCACCTGAGCAGGCTGGGGAGAGAGACCAGGACGGCCCCGATCTGCATCAGAAGGTTGGGCTGCTGCCCACCTCAGGTGCAGTGAGGATAAACTGCAACAGAAGATTCGTGAAACACCTGTCAGCCTGGTGAGGGATGCGTGTGCTCTGCAATCACCTCCGTGGAAGAAGCTGTTTTAAAGAATCAATCTCCCGGTCCTCCGCGAACTGCAGAAGTCAGACCATATCGATAGGATGGAAACTCGGGGAGAGGCTGAGCACGGACGGCTATCTCTGCGGCACGCGGGCAGAAGAGAAATTAGATAAAATGCGTAGAAGGAAATTAAAGGAAAGCTAATAATAGTTACCAACAACTCCCTCTACCTAGAAGCTGTGGAAGAAACGCTGAATAACTGGAAATGCGTAGACGGGACTGTCCACCTGAGCAGAGACTGGACCAGGTCTGTGCTTGGACTGTGGGCCATGGACTATGCGACCTGACAGTGAACTTGAGGAGGACTGCACAACATTTCCACCCATAAAATTTCGCAAATCTCACTAGGTACTAAAGGCTCTGACAAGTCCTGCAGAGTAGGATGTACGCGCTATGAAACCCAGCATTTCTCAAACTTACGTGATCACAGAACCGAAATTATCTAGCTTTCACCACGAATGTCCAACTAAGACATCATCTAGTGTCTAATGATGTTCTACAGAACATATTTCAAATAACCTGGACTAAAAGATAACTCATCTTCTGAACTTGAACTTCCCGGTTCTCTCTCCAGTGAAGGGAATGAAGTCATGGAGGCTGGAAGCTCTAAACCAAGGGATCCCCGAGTTGAGCTTGTCTCTCAGTTCTCCGGAGGGCTTGTGAAAACACCAACTGTGGGGCCCACCCGCAAGTCTCTGATACCTTGGGTCTAGGGTCCACGATTTTGCATCTTCACCCAGTCCCTGGGGGGTGCTGATGCTGTTGGCTCAAGGGTCTCACTTTGAAAACCATCTGTGGAGACTCTGAGATGAGGGCCTCTGGCGTTTTCACCAACCTGGAGTCAGAGAGCTTCACACGTCCCACTGTGAGTTAGTCCCCGAGCCTTTATAGTTTGGACCTTTTCTTCTCATTTTGTAACCGGGAGATCGAGGGGGAGGCAAAAGAAGAATCTGATCCTCGATGGTGCAGGTGCATGCAGCCTACAAAGCCCTCCCAGCCGCTCGCTGTGACTGGAAAAAAGCCGGTGACCCCATCAGAGGAGGCGGATGACAGTCAGCCCTGCACAAACCTCTCAGATTCCACAATCACTCATGTACTTTTTCCACAGACGCCGTGGAGGTGTTCCCACCCTGGCCATCTGATTTATTCACTACAGCGACATGACCCGGCAACCAGACCACGACTCTCTTTTTACTGATGGGGAAACTGAGGCTCAGTGGAGTGGGTCGGCCAGGATCGCACCGCAGGAAGAGGCAGAGCTGAAGCCCGAACCCCGATCCTGATGTTCCATACCTGAGCCCACGTACAGAACTCTTATGTGACTCCGCCTGCCGGCTAGCATGACCCTCATTTCCTTCCTTATCTTTTCATGGGGTTTATGTTTTGGGGGGAAGCCCCACCCCTCCACAGATTCCTCCTGTCATCGACTCTGCACAGTCCCACAAAGAGCCACTAAGTGTCAGGCACCTGGAGATACAGCAGCAGACAAGACAGATGAGGTCCCCATCCCTGCCAGGGTCAGAGTGCAGTCACGCAGACAGACGATTACCATAAAATATGCAACGCCTCATCCACACACTGACACACGGCACGTCTGGCAGTTCGGTCTGGGTTTCTGGGGGTGGGGGGTAGGGAAGAGACGATGTCTTCACTAAATCTTAGAGGGGAAGACATGCTCTCCAGGCAGAGCCTTGGGGTAGATCCCTCCACTGTCACCTAGGCACCCATCACTTCCCCGTGACGTCTCAGCTGCTAACAGGGCACTGCCACCCATACTTGGCCGCTTGGAGCCAAATCCCAGGGGCCATCCTCCATGTGTCACTCCCCCTCCCGCCCAGAGCAACACCCTCTCCAGGCTACGTCCCTGCACATCCCGAGTTCACCCGCTCTCTTCATTGCCACCACCACAGCCCCGTCCCCCAGGCCTGGATGACGTGCCTCCCTTCCAGCTCCCGCACGGCCCGCTCACCGATGACGACTAACCCCGTGCAGTCACACAACAGACCCTCACCCCCTCCTGGGAACCTCGCTGGCCCCCTATTTCTCTCAGAACCCAATTCCTCCCTGCTGCCTCTGAGGCCCCCCACCCCAATCAGGGGACAGCCCACATTTCTCCTTCCCCATCGGCCCCCTCTTGCCGTACCCTCTCATCTCCGGCCACACTGGCTTCCTTTCTTTCCAACTCACCTCAGGGCCTTTGCACCTGCTCTCCCCACAGACCCGCCAAGCGCCAGCTCCTTGTCACGCAGGTCATTAGCTTACGTGGGGCCTTCTCGGGAGGACCCCCCTCCTCCCAATCACTCTGACGTCAAACCTGTATTTTTTTCACAACACTGAGCCATTCTCGGATATTTTCTGGCTCATTCATTTACTGTCTGTGCCCCCCAACTGGAATATGAGCTCCACGAAAGTAGGACCTTGCCTGTCTTGCTTCCTGGTCTCCCCCTAGAACTAGGCTTGGCATACAAGAGTCCCTCGAATATTTACTAAGCAAGCGAGTGGCAAAAATAAAAAACAAAACAAACAAAAAGCCCAGCTCAGTGTGACTGGAACATGCAGTCTGTGGACACGAGGCTGAACGACTTTCAGCCATGGAGCAGCGTGATCGGAGGCACCTTCTAGAAAGATCACCCTGGCTCTCAGTGGAAGAGAGCCGGAGGGCAGGCTCGACAGCACAAGAATCATTTTGGAGACCCACGCACATCCAGCAGAGAGACGAGGGTGGCGTGACTAGCCACGTAGTGAGGAGGGAGTGACGTGTATCGACTCAAGGGCCATTTGGACAGGACACCAGACTGATGAAATGTGGAGGAGGCTGAAGAAAGGAGGCCTGGAAGATCAAGAACCCCAGCCCCGGCTGGGTAGCTCAGCTGGTTAAAGCACCATCCTGATATGCAAAGGTTGTGGGTTCAATCCCCAGTAATGGCACATGTAAGAATCAACCAGTGAATGCATAAGTAAAAAATTGATCTCTCTCTCCCCACCCAAGTCATTAATAAATAAATAAGCCGATTTTTTTAAAGATTCCATCTCCCTCCCAGCCCTGCAGTTCGTCCCACCACACCTCCCAGAAGCCTGCGTTGCGATGCAACATTGTGTCTCCCTAATGAACTGCCCTCTGTTTATTTATGGACCGGAAATGCCCTTTCCAGCTCTTTCTCCACGCTTCACGGACACACAGCTCGGTGTCCACACCCAGCGACCACTCTGAACAGCGGGGAGCCCATCACAGGGGAAGGGCCAGCGCTCCCTCAGTGAGACACAAGGAGGACAAGACACCATTGCCAGAGCCAGTCACCCTCTGAGTGGCCCTTGTCTGGTGGTGTCACTGCTGTGCCCCAGTGGACACGCCTGCAGCACAGACCACAGACTCCCCTTCCTCAGGAGACCCCTGCACAGAGCAAATGGGGCCCTGTGTACCAAGCGCCCCCTGCACGGCACAACCTCAGCCGAGGCGGCTGTCCTTGGGAGCCCCAGCCGCTCAGACCAAATCGGCAGCCTCTCCTGGCCCCTTGGCCCTGGGTCCTCTGGCTTTGTCCCCACATCTGACTCATCCCACCCCCTTCGATGCTGGTCGGCCACGATTTCTCCAGAGCTGGAAGATGTCATAACGTGATCGATGCACCCAATCGTAAAAATAACCGGTTATTTTGATGTCGGGTGCATCATCCCTAAAAATAACTGGGTGTCGTGGAAGTGAAGGCATCACGACGACTGTTGGGTTGCCTCAGGGACATGCACGCTCACAGCCCTCCCCCCCACACACACACAAGGTGGCCACTTTAAATGGGACGGGAAAACACACCCATTTTAACCAGGGGCAGGGGAGGCAGCTCCCTCTTCATCTTCCTCACACCACGGGATGAGGGTGACCTTTGATGAGAGGGTTCTTGGCCAGAGGCAGCGCGCACGGGGACAGAGTGAGGGCCACACTGTCAGAGCACACGCCCACCGCCAACCGTTCTCCCCGAGCTCAGGCAAAGTCTCTGACTTCCAGCCCCACCAACCGCCCGGCTCCATTGCCACGAGAGCATCCCTTGTCCTAAACGCGCGTCATGTTTCCTTCCTTCCGCAGAGAAACGGCCCCCAGACGCATCACCCTGACTTGTGTCACCACAAAGGGACACCCGTTCATCATTCTTCAGACACTGGAGACATGACCCTTGCTTTTGAAAGTGCCTGGGAAGCTGGGACCCTTTGTTTCTGTCCCGCACCCTCCAGGGGTCACACCCTCCAGGGGCTGTGGGCACGAAAGCCTGTAGTGTAGTTCAGAAAACAGATGATGCCAACTTGTCGGCACTGCCACCCTCCTAGCAAGATCACCTTCTCTGGCTTCCTGGTGACACCCACTCTGGAAAACGATGCCACTTTTTCAAGGAAGGTCCCGCCCGTCAGGAGGAGCAGGCTCCCCAGCAGAGCAAAGGGTTTGCATCTGCAGCACACGGTGACTCTCTGGGAGTAATTGGGAAACTTCACAGGCATCCCTGGCACTCAGAGAGTAACATTTACCCCCCAGCTGCAGGAAGGAGGTCGGGCCAGCTCGCCGGCAGGACAGTGTGGGGTTAGGACGCGTGGAGGCTGGGGTCAGACGCCCGCATCTGAGCACCGGCTCTGCCTCTTAGCAGTCAGGCATTTGTGAGCGGGGGATTGTGTGAGCCTCAGCTTACTTGTCTGTAAATTGGGGAGAATGGTAAATGCCAGGTAAAGGGATAGATGAGAATGAAATGAGATGATGTAACACAATCACTCGGCACCATGTCCGGCATATGGTAAGGACCAGGTCATTGTCCTCGTCACCGTCACCATCAGATTCATCACTTTGGACAAAATGTGCAAGGATATAGGCCGCCCCTGTACATTTCTAGACCCGTGAGAGTGTCCGGTGAAGCTTTCTACCCACCAGAACACCACTGTGGTGGGCGAACAGCATGGCCCTCGGAGTCAAGCAGACCTGGGTTCTGCCACTTACCAGGCACGTGCCCAGTCCCCTAGGCCTGGGTTTCCTCAGCTGGAAAGGGGAGCCAATGATACCCAGCGCCCAGAGTAGGTGTGAGGCTCAACACGGGGTTTCACATCACGTGCCAGCAACATGGCAGGGCTCACATGATGAGAGCTCCCTCTGCTTCCTCTTCAGAAAGTGGCTCAAGGAAGCTGAGACGCAGGATGACTCAGCCTGGCGTCCCTGCAGGTCTCCAGCCCCGCCAGCCCCATTCAGCCTTGGGGGGGCGGGGCATCTCCCTGAGCAGGGAGATGAGCCTGAGGTCCCGTGATTCACTGCTCACTCATCTGACAAGTATTTTCTGAGTGTCTACTGTGTGTCAAGTTCAGAATCACGGGCTGGGGACACTACAGAGAGCACAACTGCAGCAGCCCCGGGTCTCCCAGAGCACACTGCGACACAGTGAAAGAAATGTGGACACAAAGACTGGAGTACGGGTCCTCACAACGTTAAATGCAGAGTCACCACATGACTCAGCAAGTTCACCCCTACATATACAAGTCAAAAACTGAAAACAGGGCTCAAGCAACTCCTTGCACATAAATGTTCCCAGAAGCAGTATCTGTAATAGCCAAATGGTGGGGGAAACCCAAAGGTTCATCAACAGATCAATGGATACATAAAACGTGGTCTAGTCATTATACCAGAATATTATGCAGCCATAAAAAGGAATAATGAACTGACACATATTACAAAGTAGATAAACCTCAAAAATTTTTGCTAAAGAAAGAAGCCAGTCACAAAAGGAAAATACTGCATGATTCCACTTACAGGAAATATTCACACTAGGTGAATCCGTAGAGACAGAAGGCAGGCTGGTCGTTGCTGGGGTGATGAGGAGGAGGGAATGGGGTGTGACTGCTTCCCAGGTGCGGTTTTATTTGGGGTAATGATGAGGTTTTTTCACTAGGGAGAGAATGCCACCGAATTGTTCCCTTTAAAATAGTTAGTTGTATGTCGTGTGAATTTCACCTCCGTAATAATGTTTTTAACAGCTTAAGGACCGCTTATGAGTTTCTCCCGCCTCAATCCACAAGCAAAAATGAAGTATAAACAGTTTGTGCTATCAGAAGAGTCTCACAAACAATGGGAAGGCAAAGAAGCAATTTCCAAATGAAAGGAAAGGAGGAAGCCTCAGAAAGAATGTTAAATGAAATAGAGGCAACTCAACCATCAGATGCTGAGTTCAAAGCAATGATTGTCAGGAAGCTCAATGAGCTCACAATGAGCTACCAGAAACTACAGGGAAGCTACAGTGAGCTCACTGCAAACTATATCAACATGAAAAAGGAAATAGAAACTATCAACAAAGACCAAGAGGAAATGAAGAACAGTTTCTGCTATCGGTGCCAAGAGACTGGATAAGGGATGACAATAATGAAGGCTCTCCGGAACCAGACACAAATCTGTCCAGCCCTTCCCCTGGGGGTGCAAGGGGAGCACCTCGTAAAGACCCACCCAAAAGGCTGTCAGGTGATATGAAGCAGCATGAACCTACGTGTATTCCAGCGAGTGGAAAGAAAAAATTTCGTATGAGAGCCTGCAGAGTTTGTGCCACCCATGGAAAAAGGAGCAAATCTAGATACTTATGTAAATTTTGTCTGGTCCCTCTTTATAGAGGAAAATGTTTTACATAGTACCATACGTTAAAAAAGTACTAGGAACTTTAATTGTTTAATTAGTTGTTTAATTGTTTTTGTAAATAAAAATGTTATAATTATTGAAAAACAACACCTAAATTGCATTATGATCTGTAGTTATGATGATTTAAATAACGTGCAGTTTGCCCAAAAACGTGCGGTCCCTGGCATAGATTTCTATGTGGTACGCAATGTGTTAAAAGACCAAATGGTGTGAGAGGGACGCGTGCTTTGACGCAGCGGGCTCTGTGGGTGGTGTGAGGCAGGATGCCCCTGCTCGTGATGGCCATAGTCACAGTAGCTACAAGTGGGAACAACCCCACGTCCACCAACAGCTGGACGAGGAAACCAAAGCGTGACACAGCTGCCCGACGGAATCCGGTTCGGCCGTGAAGAGGCACGGGGCGCCGATACACGCTCTGGCATGGGTGCTCCAGGACAGCGCTGCGCCCGGTGAGAGAAGCCAGACCCCAGACGGCAGGTGTTACGTGATTCTGCTGAGAGGAAACACCTAGAACAGGCAGCTGGACGGAAACAGAAAACAGAACAGTGCATTGGCCAGGGCGGAGAGAGGAAGGGGAATGGAAAGTGGCCACTTCATGGTCCGGAGTTCCTGCTCGGGGCGATGAAAAGGTTTTGGAGAAAGATGGTGGTGATGGCTGCGCTAACTACGCTGTGGATGAATCTAATGTCACTGGGTTGTACGCCTCAAAATGGGTGAAAATGGTTAATTTTACATTACGTATATTTTACCACAAGAAACGAACGTTCAAAAACATCACGGATGATGAGCAGTCACCGGCCTTATTCTTCATAAAAGCAAAATCCAGAGGACTGGTCTCAGGAAGACCGTGTCTGCAGCTCAGCACAGCCACCGCCAAGCTGTGTGACCTTGGATAAGACACTCGACTTCTCTGAGCCTGTCCTCTAACCCCTAACAGCGCCCAGCGCGAGCATGGATGCAAATAACGACGCCTGGTCCTGAGTGGTGCTCAGTGACGCTTGAAGAGGACCCCGACTGTGGGCTGCCCGAGGGTACCAGGGCCCCCAGAGCAGCACCTTGTTGAGAGCAAAGATGGACACAGGCAGAAGCTGGGTGAGGTGGGGGTGGGGCAGGCAATCTGCCTTCAGGTGCCTTCAGAGTGACAGTGGAGGTGATAAGTCAATGACAATGGTTCTACCTGGAGGTTTAGGAGAAACATCAAAAAAAGACAAGTTTCTTGAGCCTGGGCACCTAGGGGCATCAGCCTCTCTGAAGAGCCTCAGGCACTCACACGCCCCCCAGCTCCACCTCTGGGGTCCCACAGCTCACCTCAGGGAGAAATCAGGAATGCAAAGGGAGGGCAGAGCTCCCCAGTTGCCCGAGGGACACTGTTTCAGATGGTCCCAGACACTGGGAACCAAGACTGCGGTTCTGGTGGCAGCTAGCGGGCCCTCACCACGTGCCCGGCCCTGGGGGACGGGGGCTCCGAGCAGAGTGTCCCTAAAGGGGCTTCCTCCTCTGCTGTTGCTGATTATCAAAGCGCTAAGCCCCCAAGAGTCAGAGAGGCCTGGGGGCATGTC
Organism: Tonatia bakeri; assembly: GCA_004024845.1. Classification (NCBI taxonomy): domain Eukaryota; kingdom Metazoa; phylum Chordata; class Mammalia; order Chiroptera; family Phyllostomidae; genus Tonatia; species Tonatia bakeri. Next base: position 109,361 of record PVIA01004920.1, read on the forward strand.
GCTGGGGAGGCCAGCGCTGGCCACTCAGCTGTAAAACGTGTGCTCCAACCAGAGGGAGAAGGGGTGGGAAGGGCCTGGGGCACAGGAAGTGCGGGTGGCTGAGTCCAAGCAACCAGGCAGCTGGCCTGTTCCTGAGTGACCCAGGGGCTGAAGAATTTCACAGCATTCGAGTTTCTCACCAAAGCTAACACGTCCCCAGGAAAGGGGTGGCTGATGGAACAGGGGTGGGACACAAAGCCACCCACCAGCTCCGTGACCTCAGGCAAGTCCTTTCCAAACGCCTCTGTGACCAAGTACCACAGACTTTGTGGCTCAGTGCAACACAGTCGGTGTCTTAGATTCTGGATATCCGAAGTCCAAAATGGGTCTTGCTGGGCTAAAGTCAAGGTCTCACCAGAGTGGCGGCCCTCGGGGGGAAATCTCCTTCCTCCTCATCCCGCTTCTTGAGGCTCCCGGCCCCCTGCCGCGTCTCCAAAGCCGGCAGCACAGTACCTTTAACCGCCCCTCGGACTCCGGCCCTCCCGCCTTCCTCCTGCCCTCCCGGGAAACTGGGTGTCGACACTGGGTCCCCTGGAGAATCCAGGGTCACGTCGCCATCTCAAGACCTTTAACGAAGTCACATCTTGCCGTGTAAGGTAACACAGCCACATGTTCCAGGGATGAGGATGCAGATAGCCCGGGGGTGGGAGACATCACCCGGCCTCCCCTTCTCTCTGAGCACCGGCATCCTAAGTTCGTCTGAGGGTGACAGAAGGACAGAATGATGTCCTAGCAGGGCACCTGGGACTCAGCAGTCAGGTCCGTCCCCCCTTCCCTACCCTACTTCCCCTCTTCACCAGAAACACCCAGAAAGCCCGTTGCACCTTGGGAATCAGGGTTTGCCCAACTCCTTGTCTGAGTTTGAGGCTCAGGAGAAAGTTCTGTCTTGACTCTCGGCTCCACCTCTGACAAGAGGGTATCATTCTTCATATACAAGTGAAACATGAATCTTCACACCCCCCCATCTGGGAAAAATGGGACTTCTCAGGCAGGCCTCATTACTGTGTCTCGGGGCCATCTGAATGATAATTGCATTCTGAAGCCGGAATTGATAAATTGCCCGGGCATTGTCATTACTGGGTGTTTACCTGATCTATTTGATGAATATTAATTCAGAAAAAAAACATTTCCATTCCTGAAGCAATTCCGGGCAAAACAATGCTTCCCTCCCTCCCCTCGCCTACCAGCAACTGCCAAAACAATGTGCAGAGTTAAGTAATAACGGGCCCTTGTCAGAGTGATTTATGGGCAGGAACACAAAGAGGGAAGGACCTCAGCCTCTCCTTCGAGAAGGAGCACCTGCGGGAAGGAACAGCGCATTCCCTTCCAGAGCCAGGAGAGCGGGGTCTGCAGGCCGTGGACGAGAGGGTTTGGACAACATGTATCACCCTCGTGCCACAGTGTCCGACAGAGGCAGCCTCGTGTGCCCTCCGCCCTGCTGGGGAACTTACGTAAAGGGGCTGACGTTTGCTAAGCACTGACCACGCTGCAGGGGCTCCTGGCGTGCGTTTCATCCTCACTGCACACCTGTGAGGTCGGGCGCATCCTGGTCCCCACTGTACAGGTGAGCACGCTGGGGCTCTGAGAGGTCAAGGTGACATGCGTTCAAGGTCACTGCTAGAAAGTGGCCGAGTTCGGTCAGGAACCCAAGTCAGACTCCCAAAGTCCATTCTCTTCCTATCACATCTGGGGTCGGCACACTGCAGCCCAAGGGCTGGCCCCTACTTTGGTAACTTTGACTGTACGGGAATGCAGCCACATCTGTTCATTTACAAACTGTTTCACTCTAGAAAGGCAGAGCTGAGTAGCTACAATGGGGACCATATGGCCTTCAGAAGCCTAAAATATTGATGGCCTGGCCCTTTAAGGAAAAGTTTGCTGGGCTTTCTGCAAAGCCCTTTGCCAGCCTGTTCATGGTCCACTTGGAGACCCCAGACTACGCTCAGTAACTGGGAGCCGAAACCTTCATCGCTGTAATTGTCGCTGCTGTGGTTTTAGTATCACTGTTATTATGTTGCTTTTGCCGTCTCCACCTCCTGGGAAAGAGGAAGAAACCTTTCCAACCACCCCATTACAGAACCACCCTTCAAGATAATGTGTTTCCTGCCGTAAGTCACGACATCCCTCCACTGCTTGACAATGTGCCAAGTCTCTCCATGTTTCCAAGTTCTTAATGAGAATTGAAATCAAAACTGTATCTTTCGACAAGCTCTTCTGAAAATGCCAAGCTGCTCTCCTCATCACCGAACAATTCCAGGGGGGCCCAGGGGCACCCTGTTGAACAAGGTCAATGTGATTGAGCAAGGCAAGCCGCAGGCGGGAACAGCCACAATACGGGCATTCTCAGGCTGCGTGCCCCACTGGCCATCGCCATTCTGTGGTCCTCAGAAGTTGTGAAAGAACTTTTCTGCACTCTGATGAGTAGGACGCCCCATCAGCCTGGTCTGCCAAGGACTGGGGTGTCTACGGAGACACCGGACTGTCGATGCTAAAACCAGGAGAGTCGCAGCCACATCGGGATGAGTCGGACATCTTCACACCCACTCACTGGTGTTCGCCATCGGAAGCAGACAGAAAGCCCCATTAAAGTTGACCATGGAGCTCTTCATCTGGGGGACCGGACATGCCTTCTGTGGAGTCGCTTGGCTGTGCTGACTTGGACCCCCACTGGCCGAGACACGCAGACCTGGAGCAGGCAGGGGTTGGGAGTGGTGACCCCAGCTCTCCTCCTCCCTGGCTGCACAGGTGCATGCCTCTGAGCCCCAGTTCCTCCTCTGTAAAATCGGGCACCATCAAAATGCCTGCGTCATAGATCTGGTGTCAGGATTAAAGGACTAAAAGGACCACAGGACATAAACGGAGCACAAGACTCCATAATTACCTTGTGCTATGTGCTTTTTTAAAAAAGTCACAGAAGCTAAATTTTAACCGTGCTGATTTAGTTGTATGTTAGACCCTGGCTAAGCATGGTCCCTGGAGAGCGGCATCAGCCTCCCTGGGGAGCTGGTCAGAAAGGCAGGACCTGCTTAAGCCCAGTCACTGGCAGAACAGACTCCCCAGGTAGTCCGTGTGCACGGTGAAGGGTGAGGGGCGCTGTTTCAAACACCGGGTGCATCCTGACAGTCGAAAACCGGGAGGGATGTGGGTGGAAGACAGACCACAGGATGGAACTGTGGGATTCACCAGACACTTGCCCTAGCTGCTCACCTGCCACAGTGCCCAGTCCCTGCCCAGAACAATTAAGTCAGCACTATGGGCAGAGCCCAGGCAGCCAGAGTTTTCAAAGCTCTGCCCGCCGTTGTCACTGTCTCCTGGCTAAGGATTGGCGGCCATGGAAAGGGTGGACCCCAAACTTGACTGAGGTCTTCTGAGGTCTGCCAACTCAGAAAGGAAGGGGTTTCAGAGACACTGCAGACCCCTAAAGCTTGGCTGGGCAGTGCTGAGGAGTTTCGCAGCCCTACTTAGGACTCGGGGAAGGGCGTGGCCATTCACACCTCCTCCGTCAGCAGCCAGCGAGAAGGCCAAGTGCAAGTCCCTGCCAAGGCTCAGACACTGAGCTTGGGTTCAGGGAGCAGGCGGAATTCTGGTTGGAATAGGGGCAAGTGCTCATTTTCACAAACTGTCCACTTGTGAGGGCTCTTGGCTTCCCCGGTCCAGCTGGGCTGCCACCAGCCACCTAGGGCCGCTGACCACTTGAAGTATGACTAGCTGAGCTAAGATGGGCTGTACATGTTAAATAGACACCAGATTTTGAAGACCGAGCACAAAATAAAAGAATATAAAATGCTTCAATTTTTTTGTTTGTTTGTTTTTCCTCTTCAGGGCATGCTGCAATAATCCTGTCTTGGGCACGTGGAAGTTTTGCTAAGCCAGCCAAGGACGGTCCTGTGCCTCTCTGTGGGAATCTGCTCCACTGAAGGAGAAAGTTTGCCGAGAGGGGGAAGTCCCTGAAGACCTACTGTCTGCCCGCATCTGAATTCCTGAACCATTCTAGCAAAGCTTCATTAGACTCTGAGTGTGGCCTAGCAGACAACGCCGTGATGTCCCCGTCCTCGGTCACCCTCCCCACAGCCCAGGTAGAAACACGGTAGGAAGTCAGAGGGACCTACTCAATGACTCCGTCAATGGAGACGAGGCTGGCTCCAGGTCATTGACGCGCATTCGGATGACGGCAATGAGAGAATCTTCCCGCAGTGGGCGCATCGCTCTTTAAAGAAAGAGCACCCCTCCCAGGTGTGAGGCTCAGCCCTCATCATTAAGGGGCCCTCTCCTGGCCCCTCCATAGTTATAGACCAGCACTGACATCCCCCCCACAAGACCTGGAGTAGACCTCACAGGGCTATGATAACGGATAAAAAGCAGACTCCTTCTCCCTGAGGGGTCCGGGACCTCAGCCACCCAACCTTCCTTCCTCAAGATGTTCCTCCAAAGAGGAGATAGAACAGATCAGATTAAGGATGACTTCTGGAGTCACAGGGCTGGGGCCAAGTCTCAATGTCACCATTTGACCTTGGGGAGACGGCCTACACCGCCAAACCTGCATTTCCTCACCTGGAAGAGGGGCTGAGACAGAGGCAGTAGCTTGGCGGTAGCTGCCACTGACTCAGGGTTTGGTCCCAGCTCTGTGGCCCGGGGGCAGGTTGCTCCACCTGCCTGTGCCTCCACCTCCTCAGCCATAAAGGGGCAACAGTCAACATGCCTCCCTCGTGAGGGTGCTACGAGGGTTAAGGGAGCTGGATGCGTGCCCCACTCCCTTACACGGTCATGCTATAGAAACAGGCAGGCTCACATTCATGAGCTTATGCTGACGCTGGGGGCAGTGGTTCAGGGGGTGCCCGGGAAGTGCTTGGCCCAGGGCCAGCCACCTGAGTGTTCGATAAATGCTCTCAGGTGCTATTGTTTTACTGTGGTTATTGGTGCTTCTAAGCCAGCTTGGCTCCTGCTGAAAACTCCCTGGGACTGGAGGAGGGAAAATGAGAGCGGTCCTTGGCCGCATGATTAGGCAAATACTGTCCTCGGAGATGAGGCACACGGCGTTCTCCGGTCACAGGACCCAGGATGACAAACCGCCGGGGGGGGGGGGCCCAGAGGTCTGCACATGCTGCCCAGTGGGAAACGGACAGAGGAAAACAGGAACATTTGGTCCTGAGAAGACAGCACTGAAAAGAAGCATAAGATGGTGTTTCCCATGAACATCGCTTTCCGTGGGCGTCTTTCCCTGACCGTGGCTGCCCCCCCAAAAAATAAAGGTAGCTCCTACCTTTATTACCTCTTGTAGTTCCTACACCCCTCTTCCCCAGAGAGCCACTCACCCTGGGGGTACATCATTATTCCTGAAGGTCCGCCTCCCCAACCAAACCTTGAGCTCCGTGGAGTCAGGGGCTGTGTGTGCCCCACTCACCACGTGGGCAAATGATTTAGCAAGAAGCCCAGGAGGAGGATGAGTGGGGAGAGGCCCAGCGGCCAGGAAGATGTGGGAAAGACCACACCCTGAGAAGAAGGGCAAAATTAAAGCCAGAGAGAGAAAGCTGTGCCAGGAAGCCAGTCTGAGGCTGTTCAAGGTAAAACATGTGGAATCAGCCAGCCATGGAAGGGAGCGGACTTATTTGGGAGTGAGCTCCCTGTCACTGAGAGTATCCACAGCAGATAGGTAGTGCCTGCACTGGGCAGGAGTTTAAGTTGCATCATTCAACGGCAAACATGGACTAAGACATCTTCTATGTGCAGGGCGTGTCCTAGGGTGTGTCCCAGGTGTCACGAGGGGACCCAGAGTGGCTGAGAGCATCCTGGACCACATGAAGTCATCTTCAAGTGCAATAAGGACAAAGGAACAAAGGCACTCAAGGACAGTTTGGGGGTGACAGGTATATCCCCTGTCTTTCTCTAAAATAGGGATATGTTTTTATTGATTTTCTTAAGAGAGAGAAACATTGACCAGTTGCCTCCCGCATGTGCCCCAACCAGGAATCGAACCCACAACCTTTTGGTGCACAGGATGACAACGAGCCACCTGGCCAGGCCATATGTCTCCTGTCTTGATTCACGATGATGGTTTCCTATGTGTACACATATGTCAAAACTGACCAAATTACATGCATTTATTATGTGTTAATTATATCTCAATGAAGCTCTTTTAAAAATACCACCTTTAAAAACAGTGGAAGGAAAGCAAACGATACAATGGCCAGATGATACAAAGTTGTTCAAAGGTGTCGGGGTGGTAGCATTAGAAACAGCAAAAACTGAACACACGGCATAACCAAAACCCAGCGGTCACACAAACGCACCGTGACCACAGGAAGAAATAAGGCACAGCTATTAAAAGTGACGTTTTCAAAGCTAGTCAACGACACGGCCAAAAACAACTGAGCAAAATCAGGAGGCTACAAGAGACTGTGTATCACTTGATATTGTTTCTATCTTGTTAAAAATGCACAGGACAGAAAAGCCTAGGAATTATCACAATGACAATGTAAATCCTGTGTTGCTTTGGTAGTTTTGAAAGCATCTTTAAATATTGAAAACATCCAGCATGAATTGTAAATATGGGTATAATTGTGGGCAATTTGGGGTTTTTTAATACTTTTTTTATCTTCTGGAATTTTTGCAAATAAAAGTGATTTTAGAATCAAAAGGAGGAACACATATTAACACACCAAATAAAGGGTACGTAAGGTCCCCCCCACCCCCCCGCTGCACTAGCGGGGAGAGAATCTGTGGGAAGGGAGAATCCAGAGGAGCGTTACATTTGAGGTGACCCAGACCCCTGAAGACCGACCTCCATGACCCCTCTGACCTCCCAGAGGAGGGCTGCGGTGGGGGGCACAGAGGTTGTGGGCAGGACGAGGGGGATGTGCTGCCCGGGGCAGATGCCGATTGGATTAGTGCCGGGCTGTTTTCCTCTAAGTAGATTACGCTGGTCTTGAACTTGCTCCAGTGGGTTCCGGAAATTCAGCCCCGGACAGCCCTGCGGTTCGTTTCCAGAGCTCACTGGAATATGTTTAAGCATGTAATAAATACATTTGAGCCTAATCAGATAAATCACTAAATCAGATCGTTATCTTGGAATTTGAAAACCAGGCTCAGGCTCCAGATCCTGGGGGAAGGAGGAATAAGGAAGAACAGAAAGGCTTTGGGCAGAGGGCAAGGTCACATCCCTGCCCAAGACCACCCAATGCCAAAGGCAAACAAGGGCACCAGTCCCTCCAAACGCAGATGCCCATCAGCGGGTGACTGGCCTCAAATTTGCAACAAAACTCGGCAACAGTCAGAGTAAGAGTGAAAACCTTCCAAAGAACACCAGTGCTAGAGCCCTGGGTATGGTGCAGCTGGTCTACCTTCTGCCTCAACATGAAAGAACTCTCAAGTTCTCGGCCAAGACCATTGGAAGAGCCAGAATCACCCTTTTTCAAGTCTGAAAATATGTTATTGAGCTTTTGTTATGTTAAAGCCCTGTGGAGCTGACATATTATATATATAAAATACAGTTAATGACTAGGACCTCCATTACAAAGAAGAAGGTCAGGGTATCCCAACAGAAAATAGAGGGGTGCTGTTTTGACATGGGGGACAGGAAGATTCTCCAGAGGAAAGAACTTCTCCACATGGAAGTCCAGGAGGAGCCGGCAGGGGGAAAAGAAGGGAGAGAGTGACCCAGACACGGGGCACAGCACATGCAAAGGTCCTGAGGTGAGGGTGACATTGAGTAAGAAAACTGAATGAGACGAGGCCACTGAGGTCGGAGGGGGACCATGCCTTGTACAGGGTGGGTTTTAAGCAGGGGAATCACATGATTTGATTCAGGATTTTAAGAGGTTAACCTGGCTCCACATGGAGAAGGCACTGGAGGGAAGCAGTATGAAAGCAGGAAACTCGAGAGGGGGCCACTGTGGTCATCCAGGCAAGACCAGGGCCCTTGCAGAGAGAAGTGGGCGGGTCTGACGTGCCTCTGGAGGCAGATCGCCACGGCCTGGGCACATGCAGCTGGCAAGGAGGTTGGTGGGTCTGGAATCAGAGTGACTCCTGGGCGTCCAGCTCCAACCACTGAAGAGAGGGTGCTGCCATTTACTAAGAAGGAAAAGTCTAGTGGAAGAGCAGTTTGGGGGAAGATTCGTATATTTAGTTGTAGGCAGGAAGGGACCAGAAAGGTAGGAGTGAAAGCAGGAGAGTGGGCTTTCCTGCGAGCCAGGACAAAAGGTGGGTTCCTACAGGAAGAAGCAGGCACTGGCTGCAGGGGGGCGAAGAGATCAAGTAACAGAAGACATGTGTCGGACATACAACAGGCTGTCGGTGCATGCCTGTCGGGGGCACGGAAGGAGCAAGGGGACACGGAAGGACAGATGGGGACATGCATGTGTGCACCGGGGCATGGATGGCATGCCCACGGATACCTGGAGGGTGCGTGGACGGACAGGTGCTTGGGCGGGTGAACGAGCACAGGGATGGGTGTGTGGTTGCAGGAACCGGTCCCCTGGTGCACAGACGGACGTGTGCTCAGATAAACGGAGAGGGGATGTGCACAGATGTGTGCACAGGGGCAAGATGGATGTGCACGCAGATGATGGACACCTATACAGATGGACAGACACACGGATGTGTCCACAGATGCAGGACGTGATGGCCCCAGCCACAGAGAACACTGCTTAGTTCCTCACGCACAAACTACGGTGCTTCTCTCCTCCACATAACCACTCCCTCTGTCTAGACAGCCCTTCAGGTCCCTTCTGCTCCCCTTCACTTTCTTCAGACCTCAGTTCGCACGTCACTCCCGCAGAGAGGCCGTGGGAGTGCTCCAGCCAGCACGGCTCTCTCGCCACTTTCTTTGCAGGGTTTATCGGATTTTCAGATCACCCCATTTCTTTGTTTAACGGGCCGTCTCCCTCGTGAGATGGTTCAGTCAAGGGCAGGGGCCTTGTTCATCATTTCTAAGTGTTCAGTACGCATCAGAGCGCCTGCCGCCTAGACGGGACTCTGTGCCTATAAAATAGATGGATAGCGGGGTGAGTAGGTAGATGGATGGGTGGATGTCTGAATGCATAGGTGGGTGAGTGGATGGATAGGTGGGTGGGTAGATGAATGAGTAGCTGGATGGATGGGGCAAAGGGAAGAGTTGGAGGGAGGAAGGAGGGAAGAAGGGAAGGAAGGGAGGGAGGGAGGGAGGGAGGGAGAGAGGGAGGGAGGGAGGGAGGGAGGGAGGGAAGAAGGAAGGAAAAAAGAACCCCACTCCCTTCTAACCTGCACTCAGGCCAACCGCGCCCTTGACCTAGCCTCACTCTGCCTCTGCTCGACCACCAGCGGACAAAGCCCAGGATGGTGGCAGAGCAGATGCCCGACCCGCCCAGGCGCTAAAGGACTTGGATTCTGCCTTCACTGCGGCAAGTCTGCACAGCAGCCTCTGCCAGAGCTAAGACAACATCCATTAGCTCATTCCCATTTTATCATCTTGGGTAAGCAGGACAGGGCCAGGCTACCAGGCGCGAGGAAGGAACAAAAAGGAAGATTTTAAAAGACAAGGAGAATAAAACACTCCAATAGGCAAATAAAACAACAACAATAAAAAAAACACTTTTAAAATATACGGCTGCTTAGGAAGAGGGTCAAGCGCCCCACTCAACATGTTCAGGAGCTGACAAGCGGGAGACACTCGGACTCTGCAGGGCGACCTCCGCGGAGCGCTGCCTGACAGTCGCAGAGGCGCGTGTTGGCATTCGGCGAGAAGCGCACACAGAACTGATCAAAGCTTCAGGGCTCCTATTTCCCTGCACTTTCTATTTAACCCTTGCAGAAAGTAGCTCTCCCTTTCACAGGTCTGTTCTCAGGGGCCTGGAACGCTGCTTCTGACTGCAAAGGGCCCATTCAAAGGCGAGAGAGAGGACGGAAGAGAACCGAGTCTGCAGGCAGGTGTACCTGTCCCCGAACACCTGAAAACTGGACTCAGGTGGCCTCGGAAATCTAACCCTAATGCTGGTACCCCCGCTTGGCCCCTGGGCTCCTCTCTCTGTCCACATCTACGGAGGCTGGACCCCTCCTGGCAGACACAGCCCGCTGCCCACAGAACCTTAGCCATGGGGTGGGGGGGTGCGGCGGGGAGCAAGCAGCTGTCCAGATCTCAGGTCCTGGAGTCTGCCGACCGGCCTGGACACTTACTAGTTGTCGACCCCTGGCAGCTGCTTCACTATAAACCTCAGTTTTCTCATCTGTTTAATGGGGGTGATGAAGACAATAATAATTACTATTATTATTATTATTATTATTCTGTGTGAGGAATGAATTAGACAATCCATGCAAAGGGCCTAACACAGAATGAACAGTGGATCAATGTTGGCTGTTGTTGTTGTTGTTGTTAATTATTCTTGATTTAATACTTAGAAAGCACTTTGGACATGTAAATGAGAACAGCAGTACTCTCCTCATTTTGTAGGAGCTGGAGACCAGAGAGGCTCAGTAACTTGCACAGGGTCACACAGCTACAAAGAGGCAGAGCTGGTCCTTCAACCTCAGCTACCTCATTCTAGTGTCCCCACTCTTAGCCCCTACATCACGCGTGAGGAAGACCCTTCAACAGCTCAGCTTGGCCAACCCCTGGCCAAGCCAGCATCCCTCATCATCTGTCCAGCCTCCTGATGAGATAGAATTCCACAGGGATTCACCCTGTTCCCATTTCACAGATTCTACCACTGAGGAGCAGAGCAGCTCAGGACTCGCCGCAGCCCACGAGGCCAGGACTGTGTGTTTCTTGCTCACTCTCGTGTCCCCAAAGCCTGGCACAGTGCCCAGCCCCAGGGAAGTCCTTGGGAGTATCACCCCATTATCAACCATAAACAGTGTTTCCCAAAGCCGGTCTCATGAGACGCTTCTCAGCACGTGCCCAGTGGAAACCCAGCCCACAGCCAGGTTCAGGGGGATACGACAGTGTCAGTAAACTCAGTGCATAGCCACTTATTAACGACACCGAGAACCCCCACCAGAAAGAAACCTGTCTGCTTCCTCTCCGAGCAAAGCCCCTCAGCATCCTTCAGAAAATGCTGCCCTGGGTGGCAGTTTAATGACTAAACCATTCTGCTGCACGCTCACTGTGCCCCGGGCACTCGTTTAATATATTTTCACTCGTTAAATTCTTAAAATAATCCTAAGAAGTGACTGTTAGAATTATCCCCACTTCGCAGATGAGGAAGCACAGATGTCTAAACCTCTTCATCAAAGCAAAGGAAAAGAGTCCCGCACCTGCTCTCGTGGCCAAGCTGTGCTGAGTTACAAAGGCAGCCTCGTGGCCAAGGTCAGCTGGTCCCGACCTTGCCAACTCTGGGACCTCTCAGCCCTGACCTCAGGCCCTCAAAGGGCATCCAGACCACAAGACTGTCCTTCTGGGATCTGACCACTTGACGGAATGCGCCAGATTGCAGGTCCTTCCGCACTGGCCGATCTGCCAGCTGCCCCCTGTACTAAGCCATGAAAACACAGCTGTGCCTGAGATAATTCTCGTGCTAAGATTCCCACTGGCCTCAGAAGGTAGGCGGTAAGTTCCAAAAGGATGAAGTAGTTCTGAAGGGTCTGGAGACATCTGAGAAGGGTATGAAAATGGAAAGCCAAGCTGGACCCAGATCAGCCAGCTCCAGAGCCTCCCACAGACAGGGTGTCCCTGGGGGCGCCCCCCAGTTTGACGAGTCCAATCAACCACATGCTGCCCCTGGCTGAGGCCTGGAGCTCATCGTCTTGGAATGAAAATGGGGGGGGAGTCGCCACCCCCGTCCTGAGAGGGCTCCCACACGCCCCGAAGCCATGGCGCTACCTCCTCCCCTCCCTCGTCTCCTGAACCCCCCTCCTCCGCCAGGCTGACTCGCCACACCCTGAGCTGGTCACGATTTATCTCAACAACATGCCTGACTACAGGTTACTGCCTGACCTGGAGGGTCCCGGCCCCTGGGCACTTGGGAAACTTTCCATTTTTATACCCACCTCGAATGTCTCCTCCTCCAGGAAGGCATCCCTAGTGTTCACCTGCACGCAACCTCCACATCACTGCCGGTTTCCTCCTCCATGTTTCCACTGCAACGGACTCTGCCCTCTGCAGCTTAGGGCACTGCATAGTTCCTCATGGACAGAAGTCACCCCTTGTACCCAACTGGGGGCCCGGCACCAAGAAAGGGTTTCCTAAACCCTCGGTGAATGAGTGGATGAGACTATGCCTTCACAAACACACACGGCAGGAGCCAGGGAAAAACCCGTGATAGAGGAACACAGCCGAGGACTAGAACGAGGCCAGGGGACTTCTTCTGTGAGGGACAAGACAGTAACTACTTCCGCCTGTGAGCTGCAAGGCCTCTGTTGTAACCACTCAGCTAGGACATCAAACACAGAAGCAGCCACGGACAGCACACAGGGGAGGAGGGGCAGCTATGTCCCAATGCACCTTTACGCTAAAAAGCTGGCAGCTGGACAGATGTGGCCTGTGGCCACAGTTTGCTGACCCCTGGGTTAGATTGTTTAACACACGTCGAAGGGGCTAAAGGAGACAGGCTCATTCTTAGCAGGCTGTCCTCTATCTTCCCTGAAAAACAGCAGGCCAGGCTGGGAGGGGGGGAGGGTAGGGAGGAGGACGGGAGGGAGGGGGAGGGAGGAGGAGGGGGAGGGAGAGGGAGGGAGGGAGGGAACGCCATCTCCAAAGAAAGCCTGAATAGTTTCTGGATGATTAAAAACATTTTCTCAGGACTCTCTCAGACCTCAAGCTTCAAACCCTTGAGGCGGACAAGGGAACAAGATGGAAAGTAAGCTACAAGTTAACGACAGATTCCTCTACTGTTTGTTTGGGGGAGGGGGTTGTTTGTTTGTTTCACCACTTTACTAGTACTGTCATCTATAACCCTGCTACTATTCCTAACACTGTCATTTCTATTGATAAATTCTGCCCTAACTGATGTCCTGGAAAAGAACGAAAACAGAAAACTTGCTCGAGGGAAAAACCGAACTCCAAGGAAATTTAATTAAATAAATAGATTTCTTGACTGTAAAAGAGAGGTGACATGTCCCCAACTCTAGCTTCCTCCTGTGCCCATCTCCCGGGGCGGGGGGCGGGGCTGGCAGAGCATAAAAAATCCAACTACTTTCCCCAGAGCAAGAAACACCCGGACGCCATCGCCGACGTGCCCTGGCCCCATTAAATCACGTCCTCTCGGACAAAACTTGTTTCATTTTGCACTCTCTACCCCCTCCCCGACGAATGTGTTTGAAAACAACGTTTGGGTCACCTGTCAGCTCTTTCTTCTTCCACTCTGATTCCTGGCTGGCGGCATCTCTCCACCAGCACCTGGCCACTCCTGGCCTTCGATGGGAGGTTCCATGCGGGCAGCACCTGGGCAGGAACCTCCAGCCCGGGCCACCTCTCCTCTGCCTCTCTGGGGTCTGGACCCTGCGGCCTGGGCTCCTCCATCTATAAACTGGGGCACTTAACTCACACGGAAGACAGTGTGAGGAAAAGAAGGGAAATCACCCTGCAGGAAAGGGGAAGAAACCTAATAGAAACAATGATTACTTTCCGATAAATATAACAGCAGGGTACCAGTTACTGGGCGCCCATGGCAACTCCATGCCAGCCCCTGGGCTCTGCATATTTTATCTTGTGTAATCCTCACCATGAGCCAAGAAGTAGGGACTGTGATGACCCGAACAGTCAGGCCAGGACACGATGGCTCTCACAGGATGACATGACTCGGCTGGGGCCACAAAGTTGGTGCATCGCACCACAAGCCGGGAACACAGTCGGTATTTAATAAATGCTGGGTAAAGCTGAACACACACTTGAACTACGCAATGAACTACCATCGTCTCTTAACCCCCACGACCCCTGCAGACCGCTCGCCTCACTCTGTCCTCGAACGTGTGCCCAGAAAGATACTTGAGCGTCTTCTGTAGCAGTTCCATCATGCCCACAAGCATAGGGTTTGGGGAAGGACAGCAGGGCTCTAGGGAATTTATTTCAAAAGACAAAAGACATTCTGCCTCTTCTTCGCTGAGGGACCCAGATAAAGCTGGTGCTTCAGACCCAGCTGTGGTCCATGAAGGTAACCGCCCTTCCCAAGACCAAGTGCATGGCGGATGGAAAAGAGGCCCATCCTTGCCAAGACTTCGGCAGGCAAGGACAGTGGGAATTCTGACTCCCTTTTTTAAGGAGAAAAACTGAAGCTCGAGTGATGTGACTTCCTTTGGTGACCCAGGAAATAGGTGTGGGACTGTCACACAGACTCGTGTGGGACTGTGCCCACCACCCACACCTGTGAGGAGGTGGTGGGTCTAAGAGAGAAGCAGCCAGTGGCTGCAGAATCCAGGGACAGTATGTGGCTCAAGAAGCCATCAAAACCACACAAAATGCAGAGCGGATAGCCGGAAGTATTGACACTGGAATTTGTCCCCGCTCCCCTTAAACTTCTGGTGCCCCAACTTGTGCCCTGACTGGTGTCCCCCGCAGGCTCCTCTGGCCTCCTCCAGCTTGCCGATGATCCAGAGCTCCCCACTCACCCAGCCCTTTCATCTCCACGGCCTCAACCCCAGTGCCAGCCTCACCCCATTGTGCAGAGGAGGAAGCTGAGCCCGGAGATGCCAGCAACTTCCCGAGGTCACAATCAGGTGAGCTGCAGATGCCCTGAATTTGAAACCAGGACCCTGTGACAGCAAAGCCAGTGCTCAGTGGAATGACGCCCTTTCTATGGAAGAGTCCCCCACACTTCCCTCCTTTTCTTCTCCAGCTCAGTGGGGCCCACCCGAAACTCCCAGCATGCACCCCGGACCGCCGGTGGCGGCTGAGGACCAACACCCTGCAGACCTCGACACTGGCTGACAATGTAACTCAGTCACCGGGGAAGGAAGGAGTGGAGATCAAACAGACCACCAGGATCCCCCCCTCACTGTATGGCCTACCGCAGGGCTTCCCTTCACCTGGTGTTTCATTGAAAGAAACGTCCCCAGGCAGCCACCACTCTCACCTGTTGCTGGGAAACCCCTGCCTGAGCCGGATGACTAGACGTAACACAGTGAGAGGAGCAACCGCCACTCACTGAGCCCGCACAGCACAGTACTGCAGACTCGGACACGCGTCGCCTCCCTGCACTGGGGGCCCAGCCCTTCAAGGTCGACACAGGTCCCATTATGGACAGTGCTCCCGTTCCAGGCCCACGGCTGGCTGGCCAGCAGCTGCTTGGATCCACAGCACAGGTCCCCTGCAGACTCCAGGCCCTCCCGACATCCGCATGCCCTCCCAGGGTCACCTCACCTCTCCCTCCCCCTCACCTACCGCTTCCTCCAGGCCCAGCACAAGCGCCACCTGCTCAGTGGCTCTGCTCCGACCCACTTCTAAGGCACCGAACTGCCCACCAGCGTGTCATAGGAAGGGACTGTTGTGTGACTGCCACCCAGCGGGTTCATGTTCCTCAAAAATTCTGTCTAAGTCATGAAGCCCACGGGCTTTCGGCAGACCTGACAGGGCCCGGCTCTGTGAGCTCAGCCGAGCAGCTTCCAGGGAGCACTTCTGGGTTCTCGATAGATGCCACTCCCTTCCACTCTCCCTTCAGAGTCCTGGGAAGGGTGTAGGGCCGTACAATGCTGGCCTCATGACTTCCCTACGCTGTGCAGCCTTGGCCAAATCCATCCACCTCTCTGATCCCTACCGCCTCCTTTTTTACAAGGGATGGAGCAGCCTGGACCTCATGAAGTTGTTGTAAAGATAAAGGAGGCCACCCATGCACAGTGTTGGCGCACAGTGTGTCTACGGCACCAAAAACACAGAGCAATGCCTTGTACACAGTAGGTAACAATAAACATCCACGCAGAGACACAGGGTGGGGGCGTTTTATCTCCGCCTTTCCCACATTCATGGGCACCGTGCGTGTTTGGACAAATCCACGGAACACCACGCCCTTCCTTCATAAAGGGACCTCAGGTCTCCTCCATCACAGCCTTTTTTGGCCCCGCCCCTGAGGGCAGGACTTTCCTTTGCTGGAATCCTAGTGTCTTGTCAGAATCAGTACCACCAGGAAGCCCAGGGCCTTGCTGAATAAAGCCCTGGGTCAGGGGTCACGAGGAGTTCCAGGGCACAAACCTTGAAGGAAAGTGGGTCCCCAGGATGTGCACAGTATGGACTTTGGCATTGAAAGACTGCCTGCAGCTTTGACAAAATGGTCCAAAAAGATATTGCAAAACAAAAGGGAGGGTCAAAAATTTTTTTTTTTTATTTTTTTGAGCTCTGATGATTTGAAAGAAAAATAAAAGCCACCCCAAACAGATTTGAGACTTGGCATTGGGTGGCAATAAAACAAATAACTCCCATGAGCAGAAAGCAAAGAAGCCCAAACACAGCCTCCCCTCTGACACTCAGCAGAGCTGTTCCTTCCCCTCAAAAGCGTCCCCTGGACATGCTCGGCTGCAGTGGGCCACGCGCCCCTCACCCCCAGGCCCTCCCAGCCACCTTGCTTCCCCGTGTACGAGGAGTAACAATGGAGAACATGTCACACTAACGCTGAGTAGGGGCCCTCCCTACGGTGCCTCTGCACCACAGACAGGTCACAAGAAAGCGCCAGCCCACGGACAGGTGCAGCCTGTGAAAGGGGCGTCAGGTGCGAAGGCTCACCTGTCCCCCACAGCCGGAGGACTCAGCTCAGGGCGGGACCCAAGCATCCGGCCTCCAGCCCTGAGCTCTCTCCACCACTGTCACCTTTCAGGAAGCTTTTCCTCGGGAGGAGAGTCATCAGGAGCTGTTTATCAGCAAAACTGACATTCGCACAAGGTCCCCGAAGCAGTGGGAGACACGAGGCATGTGGGTGTGAGAGTACTTGTGAGTGCGTGTGTGTGCGTGTATGCGTGTGTGTGCATGTACATGTGTGTTCAAGGGAGGGGGTCGCAGCTGGGCTCCCAGCTCTCGTCTGGTTCCTGTCCACCTGACTAGGACCCCGGGGAAGTCGTGCTCTGGGCCTGAGAAGCCCATGGCCAACTCGATTACAGGTTTCTGTGCTTCACCAGAGCCTCCGTCTTCACAGAGCTCCCGGTCTTCATCGGGCCT